>KZ507047.1:6292-24254 GCA_002844005.1 Limosa lapponica baueri | reverse complement strand
CAAGGATGTGAATATGACAGAAAAACCACTAGTCTTTTTTCCCTTGAACAATTAAACTGAACAGTCATTAGAAATTGTGTGTTTTCCTTCACAAGCTGTATGCAATTTCCTGTCAAAAGAAGTCTTATGAGTCAAAATCCTGAAAGAAAAAGACTACCATTCAGTTATAAATAAAACTGCAAAACAACAACAGCAGCAACCAAAAAAGCTATTAAGACTTCACAGCAACTATTTAAAAATGCACAATTGTTTAACAGGACTTACCAAAAATTTTAGTGTAGTGCAACGAAATAAGAAACCATGTCACGAGGATCAAACTGAAGGCAGAGTTATCAACAACTGTTTAAATTTTACAAGTTTAGTCTTCTCTCTCAATTGCAATTGGAAACGGTCTAATGCTTTTCCCGTAAGTGTCTTCTGTGCTTAGCATAAGTTTAACATGTGTGGCATGTCCCTTTAATCACCATATTCACTGTGCAGGAACGAAATGGTCAAAGCACTTGCAGTTCTAAGAACTGGAGTGTTTAATATATGGAAAGCGATGCATTGGAAAAGAAATAGCGTAATTTAAAAAGAAACTGAAAAACCCCCACCTGACAGGTGACAAAGACAATAGCAGAATTTTGCCAAATATTTTCCACAGCGGGGTGTTTACAAACAAGAGGGTAATCACTAATGGTCGCTAATGCATCTTACTGTAATGGAGATAAAAAAACAAATGGAAAACTGAATTACTTAATATATGACGCAAAATAATTGAAGCCAAAGGGGGAAAGGATAGACCTGTCTGGGATAACGTTAAAGATGAGAGCAATTCTTCCCTTTGTTTTATCCGAACCTATCCTATCTTGCCAGAACTCGTGAAATCAAGTGACAGCAGTAACTGATGCTGTCAACAACCTCAAGCTGCCTTCAAAATCCCATAGTCTGGGGATGAACACCACAGCTACGCAGTTGGCCAGGATACATAATGCTTTGGGCCTAACACTGGTGTTTGGTTTCATACCTATCCATCAGCCCCATCGTGCCCTACGACCCCTAACAGACTGATGCACCTGACGTATTTTTAGCCAGAAGTATCAAAAGGGCACTGGTACTTCATTCAGCTTAGTATTCTAAGCTGAATGAACAACAGCTTGGTGAACAACATCATCAGTGATGACTCCAACCTGGGTTAGGCTCAAAAAGACCACGCTCCTCTTTTAGACTCCTCTTGGAAATATACTTTAGATAAATGCTCTCTACATATACCTAAGTGCATATATGTAGTTTTAATCAAGGCATTATTATCTGCTTTTGCATATGCATTCTAAACTAAAATCACAATCAGTTAATTTACTCCAAATTAAGTTCTAAGCCAACTTTAAAATAATATGGAGACACATATAGGAAATGTAGTTTAGAAGCAGAACTGAGGCTATCAAGATTATCTTCATGTTTAGCCCAGTATTAAAAATTCCATTTAAAAGTGCTACTTGGTATCCTTTGGACCAAGAAACTTAAGCTTCATGCATCAATTCAACTTTTCACATCCACACTGAAGCTATCTCATGTGGCTAATAACTCAGTTCACATGGGCTTTCACAAGCCTAATCTGATTTACAAGCCTAAAACTAAAGGAAAAAAAACAAAACCAAGCCATCAGCATATCATCCCTTTAAACTCTCAGTCTGAACTCTCCCCTTATTCTTTTTGGCTTTTGACACCTCTGTCATTCTCCCTCCCTGTTATGTGGGTATCTAGAATTGCTACCAAATGCAATGCAGATGTAAAAAAGTGAATATAATCTTTCTCACATAGCGTGTTCTCCAAGTTTCTGATATAATGTCACCTTACTTAGTTATGTTCCGCTCTACCAGTGAGTGACCTTTTTATACAACGTATCATGGACTACCTTTATGATTCTGCTTTTCCAAAGACAAACCAAGCATCAAAACTGAGGTTTTAAGAAGCATTAATAATTAATAAAAGAATTTATAACACATAAACCAGCTTCATGAGATTTCAGGACAGAAATCCTTCACAGAGGCAAGATATACATATTCCTGTCTATTTAAAGAACCATGTGGGTATCTTGGAGAAAGCTACACGTTTTGGTTTTAATGCCTTCAAGTACTTTTCAAACATTTTTAAACACTCTGGAAAATTATTTAGTTGGTCAGTGTATCACTGATATGGTACTAAGCTGATATGGTACTAAGTTTTCCTTTTATCTGTCTCTATGTTCTATCTTCCATAAACCCAAGTCCCAGAGAGAGCAAGTGCTCTGCTCCTGGAGTACATGAAGGGATAACAACAGCGCGTACAAAGAGAAAGTTAGGCAATTAAGCAATACAATCTCTATGACCTTTACTCATCTAAGAAGAATTTGACCTGATGCTACCGAAGTGGTCATTTAATGGAGCACGGCTCTCCGCTAGCAGTTCAAGCAAGTTCACTTCTGTCGGTCTCTGTATTTGCATTTAATCTTTTATTTAGTCACAGAAGAGTGAGGTCACCTTTTTAGAAACCACCTACAGAAATAGGGGAGCAAGTGTTATCTTTCCCCAGCTCCCACAGAATGTTGCAAGATAACGGCAAGCGGAGACTATTTCTTCCATTAACCCTTTGACCCTTCCAGTTAATGGCCTTTTGGTTCATAGAGATACAACAAACGGAGCTCGGCTCCCTCAGATCCTAAGCTATAGGTAACCTAAGCAAGTAAAGGCTCCGCAGCTACTTGAAAAGCATCCTAGGTCTACGTGCTGAACGTAGACCATGCTTAACCACCAAGTCAAAGGTTCACAAATTGGCCCGTTGGTTTAATCATCTAATGCAGCAGATTATTTCTGAAAAAAAAGCATACACCAGAACATTTTAGTTTTGTACGTTGCAAAGCACAAACAGTCAGATCAACAAAACTTTCAATGAAAACAATCTCCTTCAAAGCAGTGGTTGAAAAATGGTGGTAGACCCTTTTCACCCAAAAAGAATGCATGGTTAATTACCTGCAGAATATGTGTCAAAGTTAAAAACAATGTCCTTGTGATAAACAAGTACTTAAAGCTACTCAAATTAACACAAAGTCTTAATGAGGTGATAGAAGCAATTATTTTCACTGATTTCATACATTGTTCTGACTGTTCTGCAATGGACTGAATGGGAAATCTTTCACACAGTGAGAATACCTTAAACCCTTATAAACAGCGTCACTGGAAGAAGAAGGCATTTCCAAGGCCAGTAACAGATTTATCTTTTGGTGCTGGATACAGAGTTAAGGTATGCTAACATTTCGGCTACCACCTTCCCTAAAATCTAACTCATGACACTAAGACTGCATCTGAGTACAAGAACTTGGCTGCAAGTGCAATCTTGCATATTTTGCATAGAAATTATGACATGATGGGTGTACTTGGGATTTCATAGCCCCAGAAGCTGGAATTCCTGTCATTTGGAATTAAATATATATATATATATATATAATCCATTTCCAATTTTAGAGATATCTGTGGAAGTCTGTAACATTTTGGCTTCTATAAAAATTATATAAAATAATAATACTCTATTTTAAAACAAAGCTACACAAACGCATAGAGCCACAGAAGGAGTACCAAAGTAGCCACAGTAGGCTGCAAGTAGAAGAGTGTAGCAGAGATGTAGAGCTCACTCCACCACCTGAGAAAGGAAAGAGACCTTTCAAGGGTCAGATTTAAGGGCTACAGAAGTACAGGGAAGACGAAGTACAGGGAAGACAAAGTACAGGGAAGACAAAGTACAGATACTCGTATTCTGATTCCCTTCTTTCTTTATACATCCCCATCTTCCTACTCTTTTCCAGCTCTTATCACATCATCAGTAGATAATTTTATTTTTTCCAGACACAAGTGATGTGTAGAATTTGTGATCATTGATACACCCAGCTTTGCTGGCCTGCCTCATACACCTATTCCACCTACGTAACCTTCAAAGGTATCAGGATGTGGCACATGGACCTATTCCCAGACTCTCCCAACCTTAGTCTCACCTCATGGGAATGGGAAGGTGCCATGGAAGACAAAGCTGAGAAAAAACAACACAGAATTCCTAATTAAAATGTTCTTCTGTGGCATGCAAGGAAGTGAATTTCACCCCCAATAATCGTCATTAAAAACCAGTAAAATAAGATGGATATCAGATCCAAATTTCACAACTCTATACAACTTTTGTGGGCTTTGGATCAGTTTCCACATGAGGACAAAACAGATGCTGAGGTCTAGTGTTATGCCTGAGAATGAACCAGGGCAGAATATCTGTCTAAGTGGACAGAAAAACACATTAAAGCTCAGTAGCATTTTCAACATTAAAGTTGATGACAGTGTTTATGTACAAGTTCATTTATATTTTAATTTGTGCAGAAATGGTTATTATTTGTAGACATTCCCATGGTGATTTTCAAAATAGCATCAGGGTTCTGATTAGCTGCACGCTCTGAAATTAAAGTCCTTCGGAAGGCTTTTTAAATAGAGAGGCACACTGCGCATGAAGTCACACTATATTCAAAACTTGTTCACTTTTTCAGTGAAAAACTTATTTGCTAACAGATTGGGATTTTTTGCC
Organism: Limosa lapponica baueri; assembly: GCA_002844005.1. Classification (NCBI taxonomy): domain Eukaryota; kingdom Metazoa; phylum Chordata; class Aves; order Charadriiformes; family Scolopacidae; genus Limosa; species Limosa lapponica. Next base: position 19,679 of record KZ507047.1, on the reverse strand, counting down.
ATTCCCTATTCCTAAAGTGTCACGAAGGAGATGAAATTTCATTGTTCATAAATACACTTGTAAAGCTGAGCCCTGTGGTATAGACAGCGTTGGCCCTAAACAAACTCAGAAGCATCCCTTTGTTTGGGGCAGACAGCTGTTACCGGTCTTTCTGTTGGACACGCGATAGCTTAACCACTCCAGTGCTACTGAAACCTTATTCGATTATCATTTTCTCAATGAAAAGCACTTGTGAGACACATCACCTCCCATGTTTTAAAACCGGATCAATTTTCTCTTATGGATTCCAGTTGTTTCAGGATCAGAACGCTCCCCAGAGCTCCACGGATCAAACGCTGTACTTAAACCGAAGATGAGGCAGGCTAGCAGATGATTCACCTCATCCAGAAATATGGGTTACTTTTATTCTTTTTTTGTTTTGTTTTGGCAACTGGCACTCATAAAATATCTGAGAAGACCACAGCTACGTATTGTTTAAAAAGAAAAAAAAAAAAAAACCAACCCACTTATAAAGAATTAGACCTTTAGGAGACAGCAAATTCCTCCTAGAGCCAAGAGAAAAGCAGACTGCCTCAGGCAATATGTCATCTTCTTAGTTAACACACTGTTCTTTTTCCCCACCCTTTTAAGTGAACTGTTGGAAACGTTTTAGATCTTGTCTAGAGATAAAAGTTAATTTTACATGGTGCATCAAAGACGCAGCATAAACTCATAAATGAAATAATTTTTTTTCCAGTAAGCCTTCTGCTGGCAATCCAAGAGCTTGGCTTTGCACTGCTGCAGAACCTTCCTATGAGAGCAAGTTTCTCCATATGAAGGTTTAACTTACTTGTCTATCAGCAATTTTCAATAAAACAAGTTCAGATTTATTAAGCGAAGCTCATCACTGTTTAATATCAAACACTTCCTTCGCTAAAAAGGCATTTAAGTTCTAAAACTATCAAAATAATCTCCTGTTGCATAAGAGTAGAGCACATATATTCCTTTCATACTGAGAACAGACACAAAATCAAAATGAACTATTAAATAATAGCCGTCTTAATTATTAATTTAGTTATTATTTAATTATACACATAAATTAGTTATTATATTTATTTTTTCCTTGCTTCAGTAGATTGTTTTTCATTCTTTGTTTTCCCTTGCACAAAAAGGATGAATGCACTGCATGCATTATGGATTTATTTTGATTTAAATTATACTTTTGGGTAACCCATGAAGTTCCAGAAGATGAAGAACAGCTCTAAATATGCATGGCTTCTGTTTTACAACCAATAAGAGCTACCAGTTACAATGCACTGAATGAGCTGTTCCTGTCAAGATACTCATTTATCAACTGAAGAGGAAAACCAGGAAAAGAAAGTCCAAAACAACGTCTGATGATGTATTTGTAATATGATAAGAAAGAACGTTAACATGACCTCAAGGATTAAAATACAAACGTTTAATACGTCAGCACAAGCATCTGATGCAGCCCAGGTAACCCAAGTGTTTTGAGATACCGGTGTCCGAAGCTAATGACTCCTTGCACCAAAGATAGCTGCACTGAAAGCCTGTTTATCCGAGTGGTTCTTCAGTTTGACAGGAAAAACCTCCCCTCACAACCAGAGCGCTCTGGCAGATTACCAAATGATTCTTTCATACCCAGATAAACAGTTTTAATCCTTAGAGGCTATCCCAGCCAATCCTCTGCCAAATATAATGAATGCAATTAAAGTCTTACCCTACAGTACTAAAGTGATAACCTGTCCTTGTGAGAAAAAGCCAGCTGAATACACGTAATAAATACCTTCATCTGCACATATTAAAAACTGAGGCAAACAACCTTCCCAAACAACAGGCAGGATTTCTGCTCTCTTCATGTTTTTTAGAAAAACAAACCCAAAAGAATACATTATAAATATGAAATAATTTCAAAGAAAAGCACAGAAACTAAACTGTATTAGTTATTATAAATACAGAGCTCTATGAGAGGGCCTGGTGATGAACTCACCAGTATGACACAATAATACCAGTAAATTGAGCATAGAAAACATCATGACAGTAGTACTTAAATATTTCCCATGTGCCTGAACAATTTGTGCATTAGCAGTCTATTGCCTCATCACTTACCCACTAAACAATCTGGGCTGATAACTCTTTCTGACAAAGACTGCCATTTATTATCCACTCTTAGAGAGCTCAGAATAGCGGTATTCAATTTATATCAGTAACAATCAGAAAGAAAGCACCCAGTCTGTGGCACAGAGTCCAAGAGGGGTTGCAATTTGCAGCCCATCTGCCAAAATAGATGCACAGAAGAACCTACGCTGGTCACGGCAGCTTCATACAGGCATCATGGGGCACATGAAAGGGCACATACAGAAGAAGCCTAGGGCACACACAGAAGAAGCCTGGTGCACATGAATACATGAATAAGAAGGTCTTTCCTTTGTTGGTGGAGACCCTCTGTTATTTAACCTCGTGACCTAAGGCCAGTAAGCAGGTACCAAGCCCCAGAAGAGGTTGCAGCAGTGGGGTAGAGCAGGCAGGAGAGATGTGCTGGCGTTTGCAGTAAACTCAGATCAAGGCAGGGAAACAAACTGTACGAGGTTTCGCTTGTGCCCCAGCTCTGCTCCCCTTGCCCTGAGCACTGTACAAGACAAGAAAGAAGGGAGAGAACATCACAGCGTGATCAATAGGGCCAAGACACAGACATACATGCAGGGGTCGACTTTCTCACCAGCACGTTTTTACCCATTTCTCTATTTTTATGCTCATCTTTACATTACAAAATGGTAGCAACTGACAGATGACCTTCTTCCAAAAGGGATTTTAGACATTGTCTTTTTCCAAATATATACCTTCTTTTTCAGAGTAGATACAGTTTGATAATATAGACAGATAGAAAGTAGTTATAAATACAATCGTACAACCAAAGGATGGCCACCTGACAAGAAGACTGAATCAGGCTGCTAAGAAAATAAATACCTTGTCAAAAATATGAAAATACTCTGCCATTAACAAAGTCTGAAGTGAACCACTTACACAAAACGCCACTAAGCCAATTAATTGACAATACTGGTTCTACTTTGAAGCATCTCAAATTCATGTTTAATTATGCTTAATGCATCATTTTATTCTCCTAACATAACTGGTTAGCATAAGCACACAAAGTGCTGACAGTGACCTTTCTGTCTCAAGTATGCTATTCACAGCTATTTAATTAATCCCTTACGTGTAGCAGGACATACAGCCTAATGTCCTACAGAAGGGCACTGAATTGGCCTTATTGTCACCACATGAGATGGCATTCATCTCCAAATGCCAAAGCGCAACATAAGGAATGCAGAATAAGAATAGAAAGTATTTAAAAGAACAAGAGGAGAAGAAACTCTTGAATAGCTTGCTCTTTGATTATCATTTACAGACCAACTTTTTCAACGAAAAATATCCAAGAGATTGTTTTCCCACTTGTGCAGTCCAAGTCTTTAAACACAGTGACTGCTTTTGCACTTCAAAGCAGTGTTCCTTCACTAACCAGCAATTAAGAGACCAAGGTCAATCAAGGCAAAATTCATCTTCTCCAGTTCTGCAGTTTTCCCTCTTATCAAACCGTATATTTGCATAAAGCACAGACTGCGATGGCTGTCATAAAACAGCTTGAAAGTTTCAGAAGCAAAGAGAAAGTGAACTGTATTTAGCTGCTATGGCTCAGGCATTACTTGAAATGAAACTTTAAGAGATTCTACTTCTCTGCTTTCCAACCCACAAAAAGTAAGATGTTTTCAGTTTGGGGATTTTTTCATTTTGGTCTGAATAAGAGTACATTAAAAATGCATTTTAAATAGTTTCAAGCACAATTTGAAGAAAATAAACAAACCTGTAAGTTACTAAAAATACAGACTGTGCTTAAGGTTAATAATATTACATTTAAGACAAAATTTTGTTTCCCAATGTGTTTGAATGTCCAAGTACTTTGCTTCAAAAGCACAACCTCTAAACAACAGATAAAAGTGCTAACGTTTCTACACCCCCAAGCCCTCTGCAGGCTGTCCTCCCAGTGCACTCTTGCTTAAAATTCACACCGTATCTCACATACTGAACTGCCAACTTCAAACTTTATCAAGAAAAACAAATTACAATGGCTTACATATTTCTTAATAATGGCAGCCATTTACAGCTGCAATTCTCTATAGACAAATCAGCAGTTATTCTAATTCTTACTGAAGAGGGACTGTTCCTGTTTCTTGTTTTAGTCTGTGAAGTCTCAAGCAAACTTTGTTCCATGGAGCACTAGCAAAACACAATTAAAAACAAATAATTCAAATGTCTCTCTTACACTGGAAATTTAAAGTATCTTGCAAAACATCATGTGATTTACGAGACTATAATTGTATAATCTTTAAACGCTTCTACTGAAGTACTTTTACCAAACACAGTTCCTCCCATCTCTTTCTACTTCACAATTATTGCCAATAGGATGTGCTACTTATACACACAGAGTAAGCCATTAAAACAAATGTATGCTGTATGCAAAATCAATTTTTATTGATTGATTTTGAAAAGCAAAAATACTCTTATGTTTATATTTCTTTTTTCTAGAAGAAAGAAAGAAAACAAACCCTTGATTTCTCACAGCAAGAATCCATGCTGCATTCCTAATAGAAATTCTCTTTCCGGAGTACGTTTGTCTGCTGTGTACCTAAAGGAAGCTGTGGGTGGGAGGATGGGTGACAGGGGTTTTTTTGTAGTTTGGGGATTTTTTTTAAACATTATAGGTATTTGGGTTAGTCCCAATGTTTATGTTAAGTCAAAGATACCTACATACCTGTTTGAGCCCCTCAAGGAAAGGAATGTATATTTAGTCTGCAATCTTTTCAGACTCCTTTTTAGTTTAGCAGGACCTGTAAAATCTGCAGCTCTGAAGTTTACACTGGATCTCACAAATATACTTACTTACTACACCATCAGACTTCTAGTGAAGAAATCAATAGGAAAACACTCTCTGTTATTTCATTGTTTAGGCTTCAGAGGTTATGCACTGAAAAATTACAGGATAAATAATTAAGGAAAGGTCAGCACAACTTTATCCTTCTGCACATGCACAGTACAAATTAGAATACTAACACTAGTTTACATAAATTTGAAGAGTACAGAAAGAGATATTTCTTGGCACTTCTTATCCCTGTGCACTTGCCTGGCACGGTCCCTATTTAGTTTTTTGCTGTTCTTTTGCAAAACACCTGCTGATGTTGCCAGCCCCTTTTACTCGGGTATAAATTTAAATTCAGAATTGCGTAATTCAGAAAGCACGTTCTGTTCCTAAAATGGAGGGACATTCTGAAACCCCGAACAGCTATTCCAAAAAGCTACAAGTAGAGTGGTGAGGTACGGAAAATATGCACATACCAGGCCTTTGCTAAAAGAATTACAAGGTAGGAGGCTTGTTAAGACAACTGATCCGTCATGAAATGTATTACTCGGTACTATGTGCTGTGTGGATGAACCATCACATGCTTTGCCAAGAACAATTTGAAAAACACTGTCACATTAAAACACAGAACTACACTGCACACTGCACTAAGCCTTACACTACTACTACTATTATTATTATTATTATTACAAACATTTCAAGCAGCTCATGTGCATTCACACTGTGTGTAGTAGACGGATCTTCCTGTCATTTTTGGATAGCTGCCTTTCACATTCGACAGTTCTTACTCTATTAATCAACACTGTAAATCCCAACAGTTCCTTGTCACACCTTGAGGGCCTTAAAATTATTTTTTTAGTATTTTATCAGAAATAATTGCAGAAACTCAAGTCGGAAAAGAAGCAGAGGTGTGTCACTGAGAATTGCAATCTGCTCCATGTACTAAAACTGAGACTCTGTTTTGGAGCAGCTAAGCTTTGCAACTCCATTTTCTCTTCTGAATCAATTATCTTTTACTTTTTTCTTCTTCAAGCTCCACGCTAATACTACTCTTCTGTTTGGGCCATTTTCACCTTTAGAGTGTCGTGACACAGTTGGCAAGAACATGCAAAGGGACAGCGTGAAAGCCTTTGGGCTGGCTGGGGAGAAGAATATATAGCATAATTCTTGACAAATTGAATAGCTCTTCGAAGCCTGCCATTCCCTGCTTACATATCCTTTTAGTACTAGTCTTTCTGCTCCATCCTGGATTTTAACAGTAATTAAAGCACCTTCTCAAAGGCTACGGATATTGATTCTAGATCAGTCTTCAATTCCCAAGCAGCGCCATAATCTCTATTTACTTTCCTAAATTAAAACCGGCGTGCTTTTCTCAGAGTTGCTATGCTTTCATTGTTTCCAGTGGAAATTGGAAGTGCCCAGCTTCTCTAGACTCTGGCCATACAGCGTGAAAGGCCCGGCTTGTGAGACTCTGAAAATGCTACAAAAACAAGCCCACATCAGAGACAAAAGGAGTCCTTTGTTCCATCCACCAGATCACACAGCTTCATGTTATCAAGTCTCCTCTCGCTGCGAAAGAGATTATACTGATGTTTTCCAAGGAAAATTGCTCAGTTCCAATCTGTTGAGTTGTAAGAAACTTGAAGCAGCTCCTGGACCACGACCAATCAATAATGGTCCATTCACCTTCAACACGGCCAGCAGGGAAGTAGGAAAAGCAGAGTAGGTATCCTGAATCACTGCGAGGTGGCTGCCAACAACCGGTACCTTCAAGAAAATGAACTCTGAATGCCAAGAAACATCCTATATTTACTTCTTACGCCAAGGGCTGGCAAACCAATGAAAGGATGAAAATTCCCCTGCTTTTTTTGTTTTAAAATATGTAAGCATAGCTAACAGATGCTCCTTGATATTTCCTGTGTTGTCTCAATTAGTGGCCCAGAAATGCTGGGATTTAGATTCAGACTGAATTCCCTCTCTACTAGACGTGCAATCTGGCACACAGCAGGCACCAAAGAAAATAACTCGTGTGGATAGGTACGCAGCAGAGATCAGAAGTGTGGATAGGGTATACCTGTCCGTTCAAGCAATGTGTGTTTTCAATATCCAGGCATTCAAGTTCCACATTCATCACGTTCAGTGCAAGACAGAATACTTGCTTTTACCTGCAACCTATTCAGTGTACACAGAATCTATATCCACATCCATCACATTCAGTGAAATAGAGTCTATCTGCAAATGTTGAGCTTCAATTTCCCTGCAGTGAGCTGAATTACAATATGCTGCAGGTGAACACGTTAAATTTCTGAATTGGTAGATGGGAAAGAAGTTCTGCCAGAGTCATTAATAAATGTGGCTAATGTGGAAAAAGACTCATTTCAGAATGTAGCTGTGCCCCATTAAAGGTACTGGAAAAAAGCTCTTTTTCAGTGAGCAAATATAATACTTATGGCAGATGTCAGTGTGTGTAATAGAGATAAAGGTGGAGCATCTGTATTTATTACTACAACATGTAAAATGCCGATATCCACAGTGTAATCTACCCAGGAGATGCTGCTTCTAAGCTTGTTAAGCTTCTAAGGCAACATCATGCACCTTCAAATTCATTTATCATGTCCATGTTGAACTCTTTTTTTCCCACTGACAACCTATCAGCGATGCCAAGTACCAATGATGAAAACCTGGTTTTGGATGAAAAGTCTATATAACGTGTAAAACAGTGAACGCCTATCAGACTCTTGAAATATTGTTATTGTTATTGGTTGCTGCTATGCTACACAAAAAAGAAGGAGGGCTTCAAGTGAAGTGTGCTGTCAGCACACCCTTGCCGTAAGTTATGCAAATACAAATCAGGAAACAAGAAAAATGGAACTCTACATAAAGACTAATTCCATTCACAAGTCATGATAGTGCCTATAAGCCATCTGGATACGTGAATATCTTCTAACTGCAACCTTGAGGAGAGAGATTTTGTTTTCTGGAAATGAACAGAATTAATGGTTGAATACTGATTAGTTAGGTAAGAGCACCTTGGTCCCTCAGCAACATACTGGTTTGTTTTCTTTTTAATCTCTCCTGTTATACTGTTGGGAAATAGAGTATCTACTGGTTTGAATGTTTGAAATTAGTTTTCAGATGAAAGTAAAAACTCCTAATGTATAGAGCATTAGAAACAAATGAATCTACAAAGATGAGAATCAAAATAATTTTTGGATAATGGGTAGAGGGCTAACAGAGACCCTCAGTGAAAAAACCCCATCTTTGCTGCCATAAGCACAGCACACGTGGTATTCTTGAACAAAGGTCAGAGAAAGGGCAAGATGAATTGACTAAGAAATTGGAAAAATTTTATTTTAGCAAAAAAAACCCAAACCACCAAAAGAAACCCAAACAAATGCAACCAACCAACTAAAGCCAAAAGTCAAAACTGAGTAAGAAAAGAGAGGATTCAGGGATGACTTCAGTTTCAAACTGCTTCCCCCAGAATCCTTCCTAGCCAGCTCCCCCACAAAAGATACATCACTTTTCCCTAAACCACAGATTTCTGCTGGAGCCATCCTGCTCTGTGCCCTTGACTCTTGAATAAATCTGGATGGCCTTCAGGAGGGATGGCACAGATGCACTTGATTCTGCTGATTATTTCAGCTGAGAAGTTGCTAATCACTAAGAGATGGGAACTGGCCCTGTCCCACTGATGGCCTCTATCCACTCACTCAAGGCTTTATTCTGCCTTGTTCCAGGCCAGAAGCTAGTTGGTTAAATAAAACATACTATCCATTACAGCAAAACTACCTGATGCAAGACACTGGATGTTTCTCTAACTACTGGAGACAAAAAAAAATAATTTGTAACAGTCCTTTTCCATGATGGCCTGAGAATTTGATACGTTCAACTCTACTGATCCTGCGGAAAAGTACAGGCACACCCAACTTTTACTACGCTTAGCTTGAGAACCCTCTTAACCATGAAATAATGAAACTAAGATAGAACAGTACTGAAATTGCATCAAATGGAGTGTGGAATGAGTATTATATAAGAACAATTTTCTTGTAATAACAAATCTTACTTATTTTTATGGGACTCTAAATAATTTCTTCCTAGACTTTCTATACGGCTTTTCAGCACTGCATAAATGAATATCAAACAGCTATTTAAGATCTTCCCCATTTCTTTTCTAGTTGCCTCTTGGCGACTAGACTTCCTTAATAGAAAAATATTTGGTATTTATATCTGATATGGCATTTCTGTGATACAAAAATAACTGAAAGCCATCCATCTAACAAGAGAATGGGGTGTGAAAACATGCGCATTCCTAAAACAACCTCTTCTACGCTTTCATACAAGTTTTTCCCATGAAGCTTTTATGTTTGGAAGAGGCGTTATTAAATATTGTGTTTTACTCCACAAGCTACCCAATAAGAACATCCTTTTTATACTTTCTGAACTCCCACTGGTGCCACTTTATTTAGTGTTCCTGTTAACCAAGATGTTCTTCATACTTGTGTGGTCTGAATAAGTCACTTCCATATTTTTTTAGGTCATTTTATTTTAAGTATGCAGCTGTCACAGGCTGCATTAAAACATCATTAAAACATCACCTGGGAAACGGCTGTAGAAATGGATCACTCGATATCTGCTTCAGCAAATAACTACACAGACAATATATCTCATGGTCTCCTGGAATCCATGAGAAGTCCCATTTGTTTGTTAGTGGTTTATTATTACAAAGCTGACATTTCTGTTGTGAAGAACAAAAGATTTCTATCCTTCAAAGAAAAAAGAAGGGAACATCCTTTCTGCGTTAGGTCTTCAAGCTGAAGATGGAGGATTTCAAGTTTTTCTCTAATTCATAACTATGCAATTTTTAACTTGTCTTTCTGAGATCACGTTTGGGCATGCACATTATGCTGTCCCCTGCACTCATCTACTCAGTCTGGGTTTTTGTTCAGTGGTGCTATATTTCACTAAATGTTTCTTCAGTCTCTGTGGGAATTCAGTATTTATTTTAGTATATCGGATGCTACAATTTGACAGATTCATGCTTCTATGTTTTTATTCTTCAAAAACAGTTAAGGTTTCCACCTAGTGTTTGTTGAAGACACTCGGTGTCATGACTGACAAATCTAAGAACGCAGGTAGCCCTAAGAAATCTGGGCATTTTCCATCAAAAAAATCTTCCTCTCTCTTTCTTCCCCCCTTGCTCCCCTCCATCTCATTTCCCCTCCTCCTTCTGACCTTAACTGAATCCTCTCAGCCACTACCATACCGCTACGTCCTCAAATTGATGGCATTATTTTTGTGGATATACTCCAAAATTAACTGGTTTTCTGCTACTCTCTGAATGCACTGTAACCTTTTCACCCTTTCATTATTTTCAGTTTTGAAGAACAGGCTTATAAGGAAAATTTCTGGGGTCATTTAAAGCAGAAAAAGAAGGGTTTTTTGTTCGCTAGCAGAACTTTATATTCTTCCATAGGCTCCATTACCTAACCTGCCATTTTCTATAAAGAGAAACTACTATAGAAATGCCTTTCATTTTGGTATTTCTGCATCCATTGCCACATCCTTTTACGTGATTTCCTCTTCTCACTCTTCACTGAAAATGTGGTATCTTCCAACTAGTTTCTTCCCCTGCCTTTAGATCAAATACTCCAGTGAGATATACAGAGAGGTATATCCTTAATGTTCATGCAGTCTCCTTCCCTCCATCACTTCCCTAGGTTTCCATCTGAATTCTACCACTGAAGCCGAATTTTTTATTAAGTGTATACTACCTCGTCATTCCTGCATTTTGTTGCCTATCTTTTCCTCTCCTTTCTTCAGAGTGCTTTCTTATTTAAAAAACAAGGACTTCATCCAGTTTTCTCTACCTATCCAACACACATTATCTGGGTTTCTGGTTCTCACTGAGTGGTTGTCTGACTTTTTCCTCCCATTGCACAGAGGAGCTCGGCCCCTCATTTACACCCAGCTGCAGTCAAAGTTGGAAGGTGCTCTTTATGCCCTTAAATGAATGGCTTTTCTTCCATTGCTGGCAGAAAGCCATCTGTTTCCTAAAAATCCCTCCCTGCTGCAACCACAGCCACCAACAGCGTTCAGTCACTTCTTCTTCCTTAGTTCTATTTCACCTGCCCACTCAAAAGAGAAAGCAATCAGTGAAGAACACAATTGAGAAAACACCATTCAGAAAAAATCGTTACTCCCAAAGGACTGGTGGAGTTCGTTATGCTAAAAATGTGAGAGTGCATGAGTATTTCTTAAAAGTCACCAGTTACGTGAGAGAATTAAAATATTTATTTGAGGAACTAAGACAAGTAAACCTCAAGGCTTAATATGCGGATACAACAACTTAAAAATTACACCTAAATTTCACTACAAAATTTGGCATTACCACTTTGTTGTGTTGGTTTTTTTTCACTACCATTCTTCCTTCCTTCCTTAAAGTATTCATGGCATATGTAAAACATGTTACAATCACATCCTTATTCTTTATTCTATTTAGGAGAGATACAAATCTAAACAGAAACATCATTATGTAGACATTAAAATACAAATTATTGGATCAGATATGAAAATCTGATGAAGAAAGATGCTACTTGCATGAGAAAGCAAATAAATGCTGGTTCCTTATAATACGGAAGGAAATTCCACACTTTTCTGCAATAAAAAACATCACTTAATGATCCAGCGCATAAGTATAATTTGTACAATGAATAATAAGTGAACCTCAATTGTATACATGCTTTGAAAAATTCATAGTCATTTGAAATTTTTCCATCACAAGTATTACTCTGTACAGATGTGAATGTAATTTGAATTTTAGGTTGAAGGAGGATGTTAAGGCACGTTAATTGCAGAAATACTTGCACCTTACTTAACACATAATAAAATAGTACTAATGCAGAAAAATCCAATGCTTTTACAAAATCTTTAAGCAGAGTATCTACTTAATTTCTAGGATAGAAATTAATAAAAAGGAGAAGCTTGTAAACTAAAGAGAAGGTCACATCATAGGATACAGCGGCATAATTGGTGTGAAGACAGTCTGCCGTGTTTGAACGTTAAAAGTGTGAAAACATTTATCTCTTCTTAGATGTCAAACAGCTTTTAAAAATTATGCACAATTAGACCTAATAAACATCACACTTCTTTTTCAAGCTACTGCACTTTGACTGTAGGCTACACATATCCTAATGCTGGAAGCGTTGGAGAGACATTTTATAACGCCAATGCACGTAGAGACAAAATCATAAAGAACTGACATCTCTGAAAGTTACAGATCGTTGGAAGATACTCTTGACTGTATACGCCTTTATTAATGAACTGCTTTAATCTGAAATGCAGACAGACGGTCATCCCTGAAAAGGATTCTACTTTCATTTACGTATTGGTGGCGCATTGTACTCTGCAATGTATACAGAGCTTATATTGGACCTCTGATAGATGGAGTTATTCACACTCTTAACTGACACGCGTGGTACGTTCATGGCTGGTTAGAGCAGGTTTTTCACTAGACACTCACTTTGTTTTATTCAGGAGATACTACTACATGAGATTTATACTACAGACAGCACTCAACTCCTGCAAGGAAACTTTTCTTTCTCTCTCTCTATGTCTGAAGAACATTTGGAGAGGTAAAATTAGACACCCTCCCCCCAAAAAATAATTCCTATTCACTTAAAATTGTTAACAGAGCAGAGAATGTGCTTTGTGTCAATGTTTAAAATCAATTCACTTTCCTTTAAGATTTATTTTTTTTTGAGATCAATTTTTAATGATATACCAGGAACTCGAAGAAATCAAACAAAAAGCCCTAGTGAATGCATTTAGCAGATGTACTCCCCCACGTGCAACAAGTGAAGAAGCAGATGGTAAACAGGTAAGTCCAGCTCTAATTCATTTCAAGAAGCAAGTGTGATTCACATGAGGTTGTGATCTGACCCCTTTTGTAGCTAACTCAGTTCAAAGAATACTATAAAAAGCAGCCGAGGTGGGGGAACTATGAGGAGAAGAGACGCCATGGAAATGGAGAGATTAAGATAAAACTCCTGATAGTAACAACTAAAGTTGATACTTCTTGAGTTTTGTCTGAGTGAGCTCTCGTGCCAGTGCACGGATGCTCCCATGAACTGCATTCACGTGGACAGACTTTCTGGTGACAAGCACAACCATTGTGCACTTGCTGTATAAGGTTGTATAAACAATATTTATAAAAGACAATTTATATAACATTCAAAGTCATCAAAATTCTTTAAATGTAGGTACATTTATCTTGTTCAGTGAAAAAAATAACACACCTTGTTTTTAAAAGACCACAGTGTAGCAGCACATGGTACTTATTTGGTTCATACCAAATACTCATCATACTTCATATATGAAGTTCAATGCTTCTTTGTAAGAAATATTTAAGCATTACTTTTTTCTGCCAAAAATGATTTCACGCTTTCAAATAGGTGGCAAAGTAAGAACCACATT
>KZ507046.1:59760-69817 GCA_002844005.1 Limosa lapponica baueri | reverse complement strand
GGAGGTTTCTTACTGGTTTTTAAGTAAAAGTAACTCAGGCTGGTTCCGAGACCCTGAACTTCATTCACAGAAAGAAACTATCTCTGCTTAGTAGCCCTTTTAGCAGGGACAGTCTACTTCTATGTGTGCTAAATATCTATTACCCCTTACAGTCCCTTGAAGAAGCTCTCACAGGCCTTTGCATGCTTCCAAAATTATCATAATGCTTTCCATGTTTTTTTCAGCCGGTATTTTTCTGAATAATTTTCAGGCTGCAGCAAGGCTAATAGTAGGATCGCACCCTCGCACGTCTAGGATTATGTAAAAGAGGAGATGCATTTGATGAATTATTGTCCACTTTAGCCTCTCTTTTGAAAAATGCTGTTATCTGTGTTCACTGCCGGTTGCAAGTGAAGTGATATGTAAAATCACGGAGTACTTTGGATAATGGCAAAGTCTGAGCTTCCCTGGGGGTATGATTGCTCATGGCATAAGGACACATACAGGGAAGGCAATAGCCCTTGCTTCCAATCCCCGTTTTGTTGTCGGTTTATGTTATTAAAGGGTTTCTTTCAATGTCATTGCTAATTTATGGATGAAGAATGCATTACTGGAAAGCCTATGTGAGGAGGGGGAAAAAAAGGACTATCATTGAAAATATTTATCTCTTGTTGGATTATCTTAACCCACACATGTAAACCTAAGCAAAATCTGTGTTATTGCATTAGCCTTTTACTACGGGAAACCTGGCCTCAGCCCTGATGTAGGTCACAGACAGAAAATCATTTACTGTCCTTAACTAAATCCCAAAGGGGACATTTGCCCTTGCGACCACTTCACTAAAACCCTAGCAGGCTTTGGTCTGGCTTTTGCCTTTGTGAAAGGAACCACAAGGAACCCACAGAGGTCAGCAGAAGAGAGGACAGGGATGGCACACTTTGTGGCAGCATTTTCCTCTTCTACCTTTCTGGTTGCAGACACACTAAGACAGAGATGTGGGATAAACCAGCAAAAGACCGGTGTATTGAGTGCATGAATGATAATTTCATAGGGAGCACCAGTGCTGTCTGAAACGTCAAGGATGCACTTCAAGAGAATAGAAATAACCAAAATTTTGAAAGCTGGGAATGAAAGCTGGAAGGATCCAAGGGAAATGCCTACATGAAAGATACCCCTTATAAATGGCAGAGCAAGAAAGACAGCCTAGCAGATAGAACCTTCCCTTAGCAGATAGCTATTATACTGGTTGAGCTGTAATGTAAAGAGAACAGCAAGTAGCGCCATGAACAGTGGTGTTGGTGCAGCAAAAGGAGATGGTGGAGGTAGGACTGGGTGGGGAAAGGAGAGAGGAGATACTGCTGAGAAACAGCAGCTTTCAGGCACACAAGCCCTTCCTCGCTTCTGAAACAAAAGCAGCAGTCTTCATGTTAAGAACAGATTGAGATTAGTTGTTCTGGGTTTAATTGAATTATGTTAGTCGGCTGGACAATTTGAGGTCCAGTTTAGTCAGTACTTGTTGAAGTGCTCACAAGGGAGAGGTGGCAGGAGAGGTAGGTAATACTGCTTGTGGGATACTGAGGTGCTAGCGGGAGCAGGGCATTTATAATATATCTTAAAAGTTAGTATCTTCTTTATAGCTGAGATGTCTGTTTAGCCACCAGGTTCTTTAACTCCAGATTCACCTTTTGAAGGTGTTTTGTTCCCCTGAGTGTGTGTTTTATGCAAAATGCCCCCTTCCCCCATTTTCAAATTGGGGCATCCTTCTCTGTGGGCTGTTTGTAGGAGTTAATTCTGGTGACTAGTAGTCGCCTGGTTCCCCCTTGTTATTTCTTCAAGGGCAGTGGTGCACTGAGTGGTGTAGACATCCTTCTAGCAGACATCTAGTGTGTGCATGTGTGTGCTGTGCCCCTGACTGCTTTGGTGGTTGGGGACGTGTGGCGGCAAGTTTTGCAGCTGGTGCTGTGCAGTAATCCCCCTTACGGGGAGGCTTAGGAAAGAGCTTGGCTGAGTAATGCAGGAGAGGCGCTGATGTTCTGCAGAGATGATGTCAAAGAAATACCTGTCTGAGTAATAAGAATGCATTTTAAGAAGTCATTTTATCTCGAAAAGGGCATTACTCAGCTTACAAGTATGCGGGCTCCCACAAAGGTAGCCTTCAGTGTTTCTGATGGCTTGCTCTGTAGCATCATCTGGTGGTAGCAGGAGGGAAAAATTACCCCTCCGGCACCTCTCATCTGTGTATCCTCCATTACTGTAGCGCCTCATAACCTCCCTGCCTCTTTTTTTTTCTCCCCACCACTCCTCGTTCTCCTCTAGGTAAGTTATTCCTCCTATAGTGACTGGAGTCCCAGCAAAAGCTCGAGGAGTACTTGGTAAAGGTGACTCTGAAAGACTGCTGGTCCCACAACTGGTGCTGTGCGAAACCTGCCCCTTGGCAGAGGCTCAGCAAGGGCCAGCGTAAGGTTGAACCCATTTGGTTCCTGGTTGGTAAAGTGACTCTGAGCAGCATGGAGATTTGCAGGAACATACTCCCAGAGCAACTCTTATGGATGTAGCTTTGTAGTCCATTGGACCTGCCTGCTGTCCCATCTCCTGAAAGGGGAAACACGCTTGCAGCCCACATAATGACAGGGGAAAGGAGCAGGTGGCCCTGCTGCTCGAGGGTGAGCGGGCTGCAGCAAGCCTCACCCAAACCTTCAAGCCTTCTGTCCCTAGTGATGTCGAATCAATTTGCCTTTTTGAAGCAAACTTACAGCCCAAGCATATTTAGGGAGAATTAATCACACTTTACCCCACAATGTTTTATGACCATGAGATGTAGAGGCGCACAGCTGCTTATGAAAGGCACGGGAGAGAGTACCCCTGCCCTTCCTGTCTAAATCATTAGCCTGGAGCTTTTCTTCCTCAAATATTAATGTTTTCCTGATTACCTGCTCCTTATGAAAAGGCGATTGTGCCTGCAGACTCTTTGAATAATTCATTTATAATATTAAAGCCAGAGAGAAGTGAACTTTTACTGAACAGTGGGTTAGAGCATGGCCTGCCCGTGCCATCCTTGCCCCAGGGGAGGAAAGCAATGGGAAGCATTCCCAGCTTCCTAGTCCTTTGGAGATGGCAGTATGGAGGAGAAAAACAGTGGTCAGAGTTGCTACACACCATCTTTTCCCACATGCGTGTAGGTGTGGAGTGGGGAAGGAAGGCAGGAACTGGGGGGGTAGTGAGGGGCAGGAAGAGGCAGCTCAATGAGACAGATATTTTTAAGCCACACTTAGCATCATTGCTTCTGTAGGTAGCCACTGATAGTGTCACTGCCTTTCCTCAAAATAAACAAATTAAGCAGACAGTGCAAATCTCTGTCATTTTTACTCCTGCTGTCTGTGGTGCCACCAGTACCCCTGGTGTAATACTTCTTTTTTTTTCCCAAGGTCAACCAAGAACCTGGATTCACCTACTGCAATTTAAGACACAGCTTGACAAGTGGCTGGGCAGATCAGATACCACATGCTTTGAGCAGTTGGCCCAGGCATTTGCACCTATAGCCCCTTCAGAAGGACATGGTCTTGAAAAGGGTGTGCGATATGGTTAAGAAATGCTAGAAAGTGAAGGATGAGGTGACAGAAGAGCCTACTCCTTGCATATGGAAGAAAACCAAGGACTGATTCCTAGCTTGGCAGCTAAACAGCACATCCCCTGTGCACAGCTATGGACTAGCCTGCTCTGTTGGTAAACATATCTTGGAGAGGCTGATGAAATGATCTAAAACATTGACCTAACAATTACTCAGTGCAAATAATAAGGAATCCTGTGCTTGAACTTGAACTCCCTGCTCCTCCTATACACAGCAAGTGTAGACATAACATTACTTCTTCTTGAGAAGCTAGGGACAAAAGTGCTACCCTGCAAGGACTCTCACAAGCCAGAATATGGGCTGTAAGACTTGGGGGAAAAGGCAGAAAGCAGGTGAAACCAGACTCTGAGTTAGCTTCTGTGGAAATGCATCCTCCAGGACAATTTTAAACAGCCCCGTGACTTTTGTGAATTCTGGGATTTTTTGAGTTTTCTGCTTGGACCCTAAACCTCTTGAGATGATTTGATGTTGGCAATTTGAGTCCAGAGCTGGCTGGGCTGAGAGCATACCCATCCATCTTGCCCTCGCCCGCTGTGATGGATGTTAGATCCCACCTCAGAGGGGACCAGGCGGTGTTAGGTGTTGCTGAATGCTTGTGCCTATTGATTTGTGTTTATTAGTTCCATTATTTCTATTTACACAAGGACTTTTGCTGTCCTCCCGTAACTCAGCCCTGCCAGGCTAATGCAGGTAATAAGTCACTCTACCCTCCAATTCCAGCAGCTTCTCCATGATGGGTTCTTGTTTTCTGCCTACACAGACAAACTGCAGCCTGCGCCTGTGCTGGAAGGGGAGGGAACAAAATGGGTCCATGCCAAGCATAGTACATATGACCAGCCTTAAGCACTGCTCTCGCAGCATTTGGCTGAGTGAGGGGAGAGGGGGAGGCAAAAACCTTGGAAGCTCCTCGTGGAATTCAGCCCCAGCAATGTTAAGGGGGCGCCGGCACTGCCCCTGTGCCCTTTCGTTACTAAATCCTGTTATGGGATTAGCTTGTCTGTGGCCTCGGCATTTTGCTCTCGTATTTGAAGCAGGGTGAGTTGTGTAGTGGTCTGTGCAATCGGGAAACGGTATGTTGGAGGAGCCAGGTGTTGCCTAAATCGGTATTCCACTTTCATGTATACAAGGGGGCTTGTGTTAGGTGGGGTTGCTACGTTCCCTACTTCTCTCTGTCCTGTTGAGGTCCTACACGTTGCCAAAGGGCAAGAGATTGCAGCCTGCCATTTATACTGAAGCTGTTGACATTACGTGACTACTGCAATTTTAGAAAACTCACAAAGTATCTCTTGTGCCATTCACTTTAAAATCCTTTTTCCCTAGACAGACTATGTGAACATGACAGACTGGTTCCATGTTCTGCAATGGATGGGTTTTTTTCCCCCCACAAGCAAGTCCTCATGCCTCTTGTTTTTATCACAGTCTGATGTAAGATGCCATATAAAGATGTCCTCTGTGTCCCCAGAGGAATTAGAGCAATCATTTGTACAAACGTGAAGGCTTTCTCATCTCTTTTCAGACTAGTTGTTTTCAACCCTTGTGAGACAGATTCTCTCTTCCAGAAAACTATCAGCTACCCTCCCCAGGCACTTGTGGGATAAGGAAGGAGATTTTTTTTTTCCACAATTTATATTGTCACACAGCCAAAGATTCATCAAGGTTTCCAAATTGCAAACCTAATTTAAAAAGGGGAAATTTATTTTTGTTGATCTGATAAGCCTACATCATTTTTTCTCTTTGCTTTCTCAGACCCCTCACCCACAAATCTTAATGTTATCAAGCATATCCAACAGACTCTGAGGTCTTAGCCAAGTCCTGCTTTTGCCGGATGGTCTGAAGCTGAAATCTGTATAAAATGGGATTAGACATGAAGCATGTCGTCTGGTTAAAGGGATATACTGGGAGAAGGGCAATAAGGAGCCTACCACAACAGTTCTTGTTTAATGGAGCAAGGACCGACTTCTCAAAATGTTCCTTTTAGGTTTTATTTCAATTGAAATGGACTGATCTACGCACTAACCGGGAATTAAGCAGGACTTATAAAACCTTGCCTGGCTCAGCTGGGGTTTGGTTTCTCACAGTCCCTAGATCCGAATGCCTGGCAGAGAGGTGCAGGGGTTCCCCCCACAGGACTTTCTCTGAAGAGCTAAATACTTCCCAGGGCCTGACATCAACAACTCACGTGCTGCTGGTTCAACTGAGCTGCGCCCACCCGAACCCAACATGGCTAAAAATCAAGTACCCAAAAAGTGGGGTGAGATGGGCTGCAGAAAGTCAGTGGCTGTTTCATAAAAGCTGGTGGTTGCTCTGCTGGTTTATGGGGCGCAGCTGGAATTTCTTCTTTCACCTCTGGGTTTCTTAAAGAAGGATGAAGATGGTAACATTTACATGAGAGAGGGCAGGGGCAGTCGTGTGTATGTATGAAGCAACCAGCATGCCTGGTTATCTTCTTTTTCTAGCCACTACAAATTTTCCAGTATTTTAGCAAAGGAAGAGTAGTGTGGAAGGTAGAGTCTGTCAAATGAAACCTGGACCACTAATGCCATCCAGTGGCTGGCACACACTAACACACTTGGCATCACTAATAAACTCTGAATTGACTGGAACAAACATTAACTCTAAACTCTTCCCCCCACGCTATTTACAATCATTCACACAGCTTTTTTTTTCCTACCAGAGCCCAGTCTTGTACTGAAAAAATGTAAGAAACCACGTAAGATATGTCGTGTCTAGCTTGTTTTAAGTACATTTTTTCCTTTCCCACCTCTGTTTTCTTTAAAAAGTATCATCTAGAGCTTAGTCTCTGAGAAATAATCCCCATAAATGTTGTACATGCTGCTTCATGCACCTGATGCAATAAGCTTTCCTGCCCTTTTTATAGCGAAGAGCCATGGGGGGAATGTATTAAAGTGAATTTGGGGTACAGAGTAAAACTGACTTGGTTTTATTTGTTTCTGCAATGGTGTGTTACACAGTCACACACTGTTGCCCCCCACGTAGTTCATGTAGCCCCCATAAAACAGCTAGGTGCAGCAGGAACTCTCAGTGTCGGCTGGCAGGAAGCAAGGAGCAAGCTGTAGTTGCAACGGCTTGTACTAGAGAGATGACCTACTGCTACATCCTCCAAAACCCAATTAGCTAACCGCCACCACAGTCAAATCACAGACATCTGCATCCTGCTCTGGTCTGCTCCTCTCCCACAGCTGCTGAGATGGAGCAGGCAGAGCCGCAGGATCACAAAAACTGGCCAGGACACGTTTCTGCATCCACTCAAGCATTTGTGTGGGGAACTCGCAGCAGGCTCCCAGCAGAGCCCTAGAGGACACCATCCCCTGCCTTCAAAGCAAGGGAAGAAAGCAGAAAGGCAGTCCAGCGTGGGGAACTCTCCTGCTTTCAGACAGAAAACATTTCATTTTTTTTTCATGCCCCACAGGGGTGAGGAGTCACGGCCTGGGCTGCCTGGACAGGAGGAGTTGGTGTGCAGAGGTTGCTGAGGTGAAAGCAATGAGAGACTCTGTAAAGAAGCAGGGTGGTGGCTTAACAGAGAGAGGAGCTGGAGGTCCCACAGTCAAATCAAAGCTGGGGAGATAAGGGGCATGACTCACTGACCAGCACAGAGGTGATCCTTCTGTGATGAGAGCTCTTGGGGGCTGAGGCCATAGTCTACACATGGAGGTAGGCTAAAGGCTCCCCTGCTATCCCCAGGCACACAGCAGGTCCTGGGCATCCAAATAATGTCTTCTGTGCTGGCAACAAACCACCTCAGAGGTACCACCCACAGGCCCTCAGCTACTCAGAGCCAGGCACAGCTGGCATATCCAACCTCAAAACTCTACATAGGTGCTATCTCCACCACGGAGATCAGTCATAACCAAGACCACGACAGCGATGTTGATCAGAAACAGGAGGGCATTGTGCTCATAAGTGATGCCACTGATGCGGTTGGGCACGAATTGCCTCTGCTGCAAGTTCACACAGCATAGTCGAGCAAACCCACCACGATGGCAGTGATTGCTTCTCTCGCAGATGGCAGGGTGAAGACAAGCGTCCCCACAGTGACCCAGGAATAGCTGCTGCGATTGTTGTTTCTCCAGAATACAGTCATGATGCTCTGGATATCATGGAAAGCCAAAAGCTCCAGGGGAAACTAGGCAGCAGGCGGCTTTGCACGCCTCCCAGGGGCAGTCTCTTCAAGGTACTCACCAGCTCTGAGCTGTGGTAATCCCAGTCGGTGGGTCCCAGTCACTGCCAGAAGGCAGGGCTGCCCGAGGGCAGCGCTCACCCATGGCTGAAAGGAGAGAGAGGCCCAGAAAGCATGAAAATTGCACATCCAGAGCTAGTGCCGCAGAAGTGGCCTTCCACGTCCTGAAGCAAATGGTCTGCTCTTGATCATTACACTTCTGCAGGATGGCACACTCCTACAAGGAATGCCTCTGGTTCGTGCCCAGATCCCAGTGCCACGGCCGGCACTCACTGGTGGCAGCTGGGACTTGTGGAAGCTGTCTGGGCTGGTTGTTCACCAGAGGGGTGCCATCTGAGGATAAAATGAACATTCATGGTGAGGATTTGGGTCTGGAGAGGTGTCTGGTACTCCGTGACTGGGGCTGCATTGCACCAACCCGTGCCAAGCAGCTCCGTCAGTCTGCCCTGAGCAAAGGTTGCCGTTGTCCCTCAGACCTCCTGGCATAATTGCACATGGAGCTGCTCCTTAACCATGTTAAGTCAGAGTGATCCTGGCTAGAAAATCCCTGCTACTAAAAGTGTGCAAATTAGCCTGGATCATAGCGACAGGACCGGATTAGGGAATAACTATGCATGAAGTCAGGAAGCGGTGCTGCTTTCCAGCAGCTGGGTTCCAAAACCTCATCTTCCTCCACAGTTGTGATGGACCGGCATAGGCAAGCAGTTTGCAGCCATGTGACTTGGTGGGCCACCTGACAGGGGGCTGTTAGGAGGTGTAAATTACTGCATTTCTGGAAAGGTACGGGGACTGTCCTGCCGGGCCCAGGTGCCCATTCAGAGTCCCGAGCGCCGACGAGCTGGGGAGCATTGCCGACAGAGCTGGACGTAGTTCGATGCAGATGCAGGTTTCTGTGGATGCCACAGCCTGTTCCAGAGCAGTGACAAAGCTTGTCCCTGGGGGAGACCTACAGGCGGGCGTTTAAAAGTCTCTCGACACTTACAAGCGAATGTGGAAGGGGACTTTTTCTTCTGTCCACCAAAACCAATGGTCACAGTGCTCGAGTCCTGACTGGGAACTTGTATATCTGCTCTGGCCACGTTTTGTGAAGGCATTCCAGATCACACAAACCCAGAGGGATGATGGTTCCCGGCGTGTGCACTGGGTGCAAAGTCTGCACGCTTGCTCCTGCGGCGCACTTCGTCCTTTTGGCAAAGCTGGAGATGTCTGCTGACCTACAGAAAAAAACTTCCTAGCAGATGCAAAGTGGTCACATAAATATTAATTATGCGGTACTGTGGAAATTGTATTATAATACCTGCCTAATGCATTTTGCAGCTGCATTCCCATTTATTAATTACTTGTACTAAAATAGCACCCAGAAGTCTCATTTCACTGACAGCTGTACAAACCCCAGCTGAGTTCTCCTTCTTGCACATGAAAGAACTCAGCCGCTCCCCAACCACCCAGCGTCCCCAGAGAAGAAATCACATATTTAAAAATCCAAATAAAAACACATCTTTGTTATTCTGGAGACCTGCCTAGACGTATTCTGTTTGGCAGTCTTGATTTCCCACTGCAGATATGGGATAGTTTACCCTCTTGTATCACTTAGGTATTTTCTAATTGCATATTAATTAGCATTTTCACTGTGCTTTTTTACTGAATCAAACAATTGTATCTCCAGGACTACCCAACACAGCTGAGTTAAGTAAAAAAAACCCAACCAACCAAATCACCTCACCCTCTGGCGTACTGATACCTCCTGCACTACTAAAATGTAAATGTGGTAAACATGGAAGAGAGAGTACAGAACAGTTTGTGTCGGGGAGTGCTGAAGAGTATATCCAAACGGAGCCGCATGGGAAGTTACCTCTGGCATATGCTTACGTGGGTTGGGATTTGCAAAGCAACTTATATATCAAGTGACATCAAGAGTTTAGTTACAACTATAAGGACTTTCAGAAATAAAATCCTAGCTAAAAATTTAAGACTAAGCTTTTCTTTTTCTATGCTGTGAGTTAAATCCTTAGTAGGTCATTATATATAACATATATAATGTATGAAAAGGTACAGGCTTCCTTCAGAATTTATTTATTTTTATTCTAGTTGATATTTTAAATATATTTTCCTAATATATATTTATACACACAATGTGCGCACAATGTTTTTGTTGCATCCATTTAGGTGCCTGGACTCTTTCAGTGGGCAAAATAACATTCCTGAACACATAATCATTTTGATGGTCTCTAATTTACAAAAAAAAAAAAAAA
>KZ507045.1:63207-79650 GCA_002844005.1 Limosa lapponica baueri | reverse complement strand
CTGCACGGGAATTAGCTCCCAAGTATTTCCTCAATTCCACCCGCTATGAAGAGAATTTTATTTTGGTACCCCTGGGAGGAAGGAAGGCCGCCCGGCGGAGCGCGCGGAGGAAATCTCTGCAATAACTCACAGCAGTCAGCGGGGGCCGGCCATGCCCACACTGCTTGTCCCCTGCCACCGGGACCCGGGAGGAGGGAAGCACCCCATCCCCACAGGCTTTCCATGGCTGTTCACAGAGGTCAGGTCTCAGCAGCTCCCAGCCTGCTGGGATTTAAGCAGCCCCCCCCGGGCTCAGCACACAGGAATATCCCTGCAGACCCCCCCTCGAAGGCACCAAGGGCTGGTTTGAGCATCCACCACCCGCTCACCCATCACCACGGCAAAAGCCGGGGCTCCCACCAGTTACACCACACCCCGCCCCACAGGTTATTTTAGCTCCCATTTTATGGGTAGGTAATGGCGAGGCACCACTGGTATTCCGCAGTGCTGAGATACCTTTGCTCACAGAAATGACGTGGCTAAATATAGCCCCATTCCTGCTCAGCGGAGCCACGGGGGAGGAACGGGCACAGAGACGGCCCCGGCCTGGCCCGGCCGCCGTGGGAGGGGAGCTTTGCCGCAGGGCAGAGTCCGAGCCCGGCCGCGGTGCCAGCCCTGCCGTGGCACGCAGCAAGGGCCCCATGCCCTGCCCCAACAAGCAGAGCAATTACACCGCTCCAGACTGAGTCACTTTATGGCCCGACACAGGGCAAGAGCAAGTTTCTCCTCCTGAACCCACGCACCCTCCTTCCTCTGCACCTCCACGGCAGTGGCTCCTCGGAGCAGTCCCACAGGGGGTCCCACAGCCCAGAGGGTGCTGTGGGGCCAGGCTGAGACCCGGCTTTAGGCCCCCCCTGAGAAAACAACCCAGGATTTACTACTGAAGTGTTCCCTGCCAGCCAAGTCCAAGCAGCAGGAAATTATTTAAACACTTTTTCCTTAGAAGAAGGGTTGGCTCCCTGCCCTGGCTGCGCGAGCCTCTCCCGGGCAGCGCCGGTTACGGTAATGCCTGCATCGGCCGCGGTGCTGCCGCAGCCCGGAGCAGGCAGGAAACAGCCAGCAGGACCCACACAGTGGGGGTCTTGGGGTGCTGTATCAGCAGGTGGAGACCCAGGCTCTGCCACAGCTCCACTCACCTCTCCCCAAAACTGACCCTAAACAGATGTCATCCGGCACATAGAAGCGTGATTCTAGGAAAGAAGTTCAACATTTGATGGGTAAATTGTAAAAAAAAAAACAAACAAGTTTATTTGAAAAAACTCAGCCTCTTACAAGATTTCTGATCAACATTTACTAGAACTTGAGAGCCATTAACCTGCTCCACGTACGTTGAGATATTTTCCAACACTAAAAAATAAAAAATAAATACGTACAAATTCTTTCCTCCCCCTTACGTGTCCTAGATGTGAGTGGTTAGGCATCCACCGCCTTAAGATCTCAGTTGAACAGAAGCAAGTAAAAGAGGTTTCTCTAAGAGATAAAAGAGCGAAAGCAGAAGGCCTGTCTCAGGGATGTACCATCTCCACGTGCCCACCCGGCCCCTCCGCTCTGCCCAGGGTCTGGCACCCGAAACACCTGCCCGGGTGGGATGATCAGCGCAGGGATGCTCCAGTGGAAACCCACCCCACAGGGGACAGGGAAGCACGGCCTCGTGGCAGGACCGAGGCCGGCACTCCAACACCCCGACCCAGCACCCTGACCGAGCCCCCACAATGGCACCCGTTTCACATCACCCAGCGCTGGGCAGAGGAGGCAGGGCCAGGGCAGAGTCAGGGGGCTGGGGGACCCCAACCCTCCCCACAAGGAGGGCTCGGCTGCAGAAGCCACCGCGGCCCCGGAGTGGGTGACACTGCCTGACACGAACAACAGACATCCTTCTCCAACCCAAATATCCCATGAGAGCACAGCTACGAAAGAGGGATTTTAAAGAACTACAGTAGCTAAAGTGTTTTCAAAACATACCTAAAGACCACCTACAGAGCCAGGAGGACCGGGCACGGGAGCCAAAGACCACCCTGCCCCGTGCCCAGACCTCCCACTCCACAGAGGGTCTGCAGTAAGAAGCGTGTGAAGCAGTATTCATCCGGGGCTGGCCCTGAAGCCCGTCATGCTTCAACAAATCCAGTATCCTCCTTTTTATGGCTTTTTAACAACAAAACTCCCCAAAACACACACACGCACACCCCCACCCCGAGCAGAATACAGAGCTAAAGCACAGTTTGGAGTTAAGGCTCGTCCAGACTCAGCTAGATATGAAAACTGTAAGGCACGTATTAGTACATTCATGTTACTGTTAAAAAGCCAGACTATAAAAAGCCCCCCAGCCCCCCGACACACGAGGATACTGTGTGTGTAGCCCTGTTACCTTTGTTGAACACAGATGGACAGACAATTCAGAGCCTGGTTAAAAATGAACACCTGGTTTAAACACTTCTCACGGCGGAGCACAGCCCCAGCCACCGCGCCAGGGCAGCGGCACTTCCCCGACACTCCGGGATTGAGACCGGTCCCTCACATGCGGCTCTCCTCCTCTTTGACACCATCCTCCGCGCTCTTCTGAGGCGAGGGGGCCACGTCGTTGTTCGTCTCTTTCTGCTTATCAGCCTCGTCGACGTTGGTCTCCTCCTCCTTCCCTTCCTTCCGTGCATTCGCCTCCGCCTTCTGCTCCCTTGCCACCAGCCGGTAGTTGATGCCCATCCCGATGAAGAGGTAGATCCCAGAGATGATGAGGATGACCCCGCAGGCCCAGTATGTGTACTTGTAGTCACCATACATGTCGTTGAGCTTCCCTGGGGGGCAGAGAGGGGACAGCTTAGCAGACACCCCCAGCACCAACAGAACTGCTCCAGGTTGTGGAGATGTTCCCGAGAGCAGCCCAAACCCATCACCCTCAGCCTTTATTCCTCCATCCCTGGCTCCCCCACCCCATGCCAGGGGCTCAGCCCCCACCTCCTTGGCCACCCCCCAAGGCGCCAGGGTAGCCTCAGGGCCAGTGCTGGCACCGCTCACCCCTGCCGCAGTGCTGAGGGCTTCCCACAGTTCAGGGGGACCCACCTCCCCCCAGGGCAGAGCACCCCAGGCACAGCACACCCTACCTAGCAGAGGGGGTCCCAGGAGCACGGGGCAGCACTCCACGATGGTCACCAGCCCAACAGCGCTGGAGAACCGCTGGGCTCCCACCAGGTCCATCAGGGTCTCAAACAGAACTGAGCTCAGCCAGCCAAAGGCAAAGCCGAAGAAGCCAGCATAAATGCAGAAGCCAGCATAGGTGGTGGAGAGGGGGGCCAAGAGATGGCACACCCCGTTGTAAATCACAGAGATAGCAAAGAAATACTGGACTCTGGGTCTGATCCACTTGGTGTTTGCCACCAGTCCCATAGAAGGTCTGGCCACCATGTCTACAAAGGCCAGGATGGAGAGCAGGAAGGCTGCAGACTCGTTAGCAATCTTCTTGCTCTTTGCATAATTACTGAGGAAGACCAAGGGAGTGAACAGCCCAAAGAACATGATCACATTGCCTGACAGATAGAGCAGGAAGCCCCTGTGTGTGAAGAGGGACAGGTCCAAGAACTTGTTGATCGTCTGGAAAAACGAGCTCTTCTGTTTCTTGGTCTTCCCACCGATGAGGTCTGTGCTGGTGTCACCATCGTCCTTTTTCACCGCCTTCCCGGCTTCCTGCAGTACCTCCTTAGTGGCCTCTTTCTTCACCTGGTCCGGCTTGGGGCCTATGGGCCGCATTAGGGATCCGGCGACACAGCAGTTCAGCAGGAGACCGCCGAGGATGAGGAAGCTGCCGCGCCAGCCAAATATGCCAAAGAAGACCTGGTTCACAGGCGCCAGGGTGGAGAGGAACACAGGGCTGCCCGCCATCGCCAGCCCGTTAGCCAAGGGACGCTTCTTGAAGAAGTACTTGCCGATCATGGTCAAGGCTGGGTTCAAGTTAAAGGCGAGTCCAAGGCCTGGAGGAGAGGAGAGACGAGGGGCTCAGAGCTCGACCACCCCCAAGGCCAGCAGCACCGGCAGAAGGGCTGGTGGGACAAGCAGGGTTTCAGTTCTGGGGGTGTCACCGCTCCATTCCAGCGGTGTTAACTTCCCGACTGCACAGGCAGCACCCGGCCCCCAGGCCTGGGAGGAGGCGCCAGGGCAGCAGCGAAGGAATTCAGGAGCCGGAAGGGGAGAACCCCCCCGGCTCATAACAAACCTGGTGGGGCACAACCCTAACCCGGGGCAGGAACAAGGGACGCTCTCTGCCCTCGGCACCCAATACTACTCCCGTGGAGTGTCACTAGCGCCGTCTCCCCACGTTATGTCCCCGGGGCCATCTCTTATTAGAATGTGTAACAGGAATCTAGGATTTATGCAAATTCATCGTAGACGTTCCCTAATAATTACGGGGTTTAAGTTGCTCCTTTTGCTGCCCCAGGAGAGGACTTGCCTCCACCACAGCCCCGTCAGGGCAGAGCTGTCACTTACCCCCTACGACCCCGACGCAGAAGTAGAGCTCCTCCACCGTGTTGCAGAAAGAGGCCGCGATCAGCCCGCACCCCGAGAGGCAGCCGCCGACGATCATGATGGGCCGGCTGCCATACTTGTTCACCAGGATGCTGCTGATGGGACCTGGCGGGGGAAGGAGACGTGCCCAGAGATGAGTTATCTTTGCACGAGAGACTAGGCAGATGCCTGCAAGCACACAGGAGGTTCATTGTCACGGGCTCCCAGCTCCCACCCAGAGACACTTCACCCAGCGAGGGAACCAGGGAAAAGGGAAAGGACAGGAGGTCCTGAGACAGCCGAGATAAGAGCCACATTTGGTCACAGCACAGAAAGCTGAGACTTCGAGCAAACTGCTTTCTGCGGGCTAAACCAGGAGCTGCCAGGGCACTGGCCACCCCCCAGGGGTTGGGGGCCACCATGGGCTGGGAATCGGCAGCAGAGCAAGTGTATGGCAACTGTCCATCTCCAGCGAGAGGTTTCTGATGGAGACCAGACAAAGCTGTGAAGGAACAACTTTGATGGGCAGAGGTGAAGCTCGCCGAGGGCCCACAGGAGGAGCAGCGCTGTGCCCCGGGGAAGAAGGGGGGGCTTCTGTTTTCACTGCTACCCCCGACAGTAGGAAGAGCCCAATTGCTCTGCACACCCGCCTTTTAAGTGCTTCATTATCAGGAGCTTTAATCCAAAGCAAACAGTGATTAGATACTGCAAAGCATGCTCTACAGATACTAAAATGTATTTAAATAAACTGAATGAACATCCATTGAATATTAACAGACCTAGTTTTGCCATTAACAGATAGCAAGGTTGTCAACATGTTATTCATGGGTCCTCAGACGCTACTTGACCTTTTTGCCCAGTTTAAACACAGCCTGGAGAAGGTTACAGAAGCCCTGTGGCCACAGAGGCTCCCCCAGCCCCACGGCACCCCACTCCCCGCAGCCGGCTCAGTGCCTACGTGCCAGCAGCTCCGACCCAATGCCACCAGCAGTGGCGAAGGGGCGATGGCCCCTGTCCCCTAAGAGACAGCAGCAGGTCCCAGGGGCTGTCACAACAGCCCAAGCCCCACACTTTTCCCCGCAGAGTGCTCAGCACTTTGCAAAACTTGTACCTTGAACTCAGCAAACGTGATGCCCCTGGACAGAGTCTAAAGGCAGCAGCGGCCTTTCCTCCGGGAAATCCAGTCGGGAGCAGCAGGCTCCAAGGGCAGCCAGCAGGAAGCTGCCTGGCTGGGCAGCACCGTGTACCCTCGTGGAAATTCCCCCCTCTTGGGTTGGTTTTTTTTTTTTTCCCCTTCTTCATTAAAAACCAATTCCCACCCACTCCTATTTTCTAGATTCACATGGAGCATTTCTAACCAGATGTTACCTGCTCTGTTCTGATTATTCATGCTGTGAAATAAGTGTAAGTAATGGAGTCCTCCGTAATCCTAACATGGAGCTGAGAAAGGGGGCTCTGAGACCACGACCTCCCTGTACCCTGATGGTGACTGCCTGGGGCGGCTGCAGGACATGCTGCTCCACCGCCCCAGGACAGGAGCTACCCCAGCTCTGTGTGATACCAGCAGCGCAGGACATTTTGCCAGAACATGAGCTACTTTTGCCTCCAAGCAAGTGTGCAGCTCCCTTAGGAAAGTGCCCACAGAGACAGGGGAATAGGAAGCACACTGTGACCCTCCAGCACAATTCAGACCCTGCAAAGGCTCTGGGCTGAGGCTGCAGGAGCCCTGGAAGGAGTCAACAGCATGTTCCCATCTCCAGCATCCAAGGGATGCACCTGGGGAGCTTTGGGGTATCCTCAGCATCCCTGCCACCGGCTCATGGGCAAGAAGCTCAATATCAGCAAGCTGCTGGGATTTAATGGCCAGAGTTCAAGAGGAGTGGGAGAGACAGTGTCAGCATGGAGGGAGGGGGACACGGAGATGACCCCAGGATGGAGCTCTCACCCCAGCTTCTGGGCAGCTCCAGACAGTGCCGCCCCCAGGGTACCCAGAGGAACCAGCTCTGAGCTATTAGGAGAGGAGGAATGGCCCAGATTGAGTCTCATTAAGGCAGTTACACGGTTTACAAGCTTGTTATAACATTGGAGCAGGGAAATGTGCCGGTCGCTTCGCTAGCTGAGCACGGACAAAGCAGAGCCTGTTCCCCCCAAAGGAAAAGCCTCGTGCTTGGCCGGGGCTGACGTCAGCCCCTTTCGATGCACAAATGCAACGGGGACATGGGCAGTTGGCCAGCTGGGGACGGCAGCGCCACAAGCGCCGACCTGCCTCTGAAGTGGACACAACAGCAGCCCCCAGTAAGAGCTTCTTTCAGCCAAGCGACCCGGCGCAAAGCTGTGTTTGCAGGCGGGTACGAGACACCGGGGCTGGGAGCGCACTGCCCTGCAGGGAGCACTCTGCCTGCTCCTCGCCAGTTAAAGACACACATAAAGCACAGAGCAAGGGGATTAAAAGACTCCAAGAAGCAGTTTCTGAAGGATGGGGGAGGGGAGCTACTTCAGTTTAAGTAGTTTTGCTTTATTCCGCTCATGTCTCCGCACTCGCAGTGCGCCCTGCCACTCTCCAACAGCACAAGCTGCCCGCGGCACTGCTCCGCTCCAGCCAGGAACAGACAGCACCAGGATTCAGTGCTGAGCTGTCAGAGCTGATCAGAAACTGGGGACAGATCCCCAGACACAGCCTCTGTTCACTGGATTAAAAAAAAATTTAAAAATCGGTATCTTATCTAAAAGAAAGAGACCCCATGAGTGGGGCTGCCACGCCTGGCACAGCGGCTCCCCGGCCTTCGGGCGGGCGCTGGGAGCAGACACCACGTCCACAGCATGCTGTAACAAGGACAAGGGCAGAATTACACAAGTTGTAATTCCCCGGAAAGATTTTACTTACAGCTTTGCAGAGAAGGACAGATTAACCCGGTTTTTGCCTTCTGGGCATGAAAAAGAACTTTTTGAGCAACCTCCTTCAAGCAAACTCACTAAGGAAAGTTTTCCTCTCACTTCCAACTTCAGGGAAAGTTTTGGCTCTCATCACTGCAGCAAGGTGCGAGTCATCAGACCCAGCAGGAGAACAGCATCCTGCACAAGCCACGTACTGCTGCCTCCAGCCCACTTACCTCCTGCATACATAACAGCCAGCATGATGGAGGAGATCCACGAGACTTTGCTGCTGGATGCATTGAAGATGACCTCAATCTCTTTGAAGAACACAGTGATGGATTTGGGGAAGGCATAGGAAAACCCAATGGAGATGAAGGCTCCGATGACGACGGCCCATCCCCACCCTCCTTCAGGAGGAGTGTATCCCACAGGGCCTCCGATGGCCGGTGGCATCTTGAAGCAAGTTGGTGATGACTCAGTTGGGGTTCAAAGATCTGCAAAAGGACAAAGTATTGTTTCAGCTGAAAGCAGAGGCCTGCATCTCCGCTCCTGTGCGTGCAGCGGCACGGCTACAGCCCCACTGGCCAGGCTGGCCTAGGACCAGTGCCCCGGACCACCTCCGGGAGAGCTGAGCCCAGGGGCGAGCACTTGGGGCTCGCCACACACTGGCCTCAAGGCCGTCCCAAAGCACATGCTCAGATTGTGGCTGGCCTTTAAGAGCCCTGGCCAGCAGGTATTTATAAGCAACAAATTTAAGACATGATACCCTGCCCTAGGCTGAAAAGGGCAGGCAGTGTCCGTGCCAGCAGCAGCCGGGGTGAAGCGGGTAGGGCTACCGGCAGCACCAGGGCAGAGCCCCCACAGCTTCTCCAGGAGCACGATCCCAGCACTGCCCCGGCACACCACGAAATCTCAGGAAGCCCCGGGCCACCCGGCGCAGCACACCCAGGTTATTAAACGCCGACACACCGGGGGAAATGAAGTCCACACACAGGAGCCAGGACACCTCCACTGCCGCGAGCAGGGAGCAAGCAGGTGTCACAGCACAGCCCCCAGCCCGGCCGGCCCTGAAGGTCACGGGCTGGGGCTAAACTTAGCCTGAGCAGTGACGGGGAAGGCTCCCGCTCACTGCCAGCGCTGCCTGGGGACGGGAGGTGGGTCTGCCCGGAGCAGCCCCGGCACAGCCCAGCTCCCAGGGCGCCCCCAGCCCAGCTGCAGCAGCCCCTCCTCCCCTGCCAAAAGGGCTGCAGCGGGTTTCACCAAAGCACCCAAGCGTAAAAACAATTCACCTTTAACGCTCAAAACCAGAAGGGATTAGAAAACAAAATAAATGGGGAAATGTCATCCAGGCTTGCTGAAGTGTGGAATTCCCTTTGAGAGGCTGATCCAGAGGGATGTGGAGACCGGCAGCGCCGGGCAGTTCACGCCTTCCCCGTGCTGCAGCTGCTGCACAGCTGGATCAGCATCACCCCTGGAGCTGGGGCTACTCGAAAAACAAGGCTGCTTCAGGCAGAGAGCAGCACGAACCGCCCCAGGGAGGAAACGCAACCAGAGCAGCTGCTCACAAACGTGGTTGGCAATATGCAAAGCAAGAGGAATCGCTCCAGTCCCCAGAAATCCTGTGAGCACCAGCAGATTTTAGAAGACGCTTTGACACCCCGTGGCCCTCCCCGGCCTCACAGCCAGAGACCCCTGCCCACATTAAGCACCATCAGCCAAGGTGGGGACACGGGGCGCCTTCACCAGAGCCCACCCCTCGCTCTGCAGTTCTCTGCTCGGGTTTCCATGTGAAGGAAGAGCCCCCTTCGAGCAGGAGAGCTCTCTCCAGAGCTGTCCTGGGTCACACCGGGCACAGCGACAGCGCCAAAGCAGTGTGGCTGGCTCGGAGCGGTGCAGCCTCCTATTTATAGCACGCATCCGCTCAGGCTCACGGCGATTACCATCTCATCCACAGCTGCTGACGTGCCAGCATCTACCTGGCACGTCCCCTCAGCACACCACACAGCGCCGTGGGTGCCGGCTCTGTCACCCCGGTGCACAGCCCAGGCTGGGATCTGGGTCCCGGCTGAAACGCAGCCAGTGGCCCCGAGTCGCAGGGAGCCCCCGCTCCCACCTGGCACTGCAGGCACCGACAGCGATTACTGGATACAGCACTAGGTTTGCCAGAGCCACCCGACACCCGGACATGCCCAGGTGATGCCCAGGACCCACACAGGGCGAGAGGAAGCCAAGCACGGGAGGCTGGTTTCTGTAAGCCGCTGAGACTGGTTTAGCCCGACCCAGACACCAATTTTTCACTGGCAGGGTATTTTCCTGCGTCCCGGCCAGTGCGACACATGACCATCACGAGCAGATCCCAGCCACCCCACGCTCCAACAAAGGAATCATTGACAAGACGCTGCCCCGGGCACGTCCACGGCTGAACTATGCCCAGGAGCCAGGGGAGACGATTCCCCTCTCAGATCCCCGGGGACCCACAGCAATGCTGAGTGTCCTATTTGACACTGGCCAAGCCCACACCGGCAGGGCCCAGCTGCAGGCGGGTACCCACGGCAGAGCCCGGAGCCAGCACACCCCCGCCAGCACCCACGGCAGAGCCCGGAGCCAGCACACCCCCGCCAGCACCCACGGCAGAGCCCGGAGCCAGCACACCCCCGCCGGCACCAGCCTGGCACTGGCAGCCAGGGAGGAAAGTGCCAGGCATTGCTGAGGCTCATCACGTTCCTTTGGCTCCGTCTGGGGAGCCAGGCTCCCACCAGCCCCTTTCTGAGAAGCCACCATGAGCGCCAGGGTTTGCTCACCACCACTTTCCCACACAGGCTGCACACTGGAGTTTCCAGCAACCTCTTGCTTTGAGTCATATTGAGCTTTCACAGCGCTCAGTGAACTTTAAAGCATCACCTAACTACACTGATTTGTCTGAAACATTTTTAAAAGTTGAGAGTACCAGGTGTTAGCAGTAAAAACTACCAGCAAGGAATATAATCTATTTGTTAGCTTTTATTGCCAGTAGTTTTAATTAGTGCTATCCAAATCAAAAGCTGGGGAGTGCTGATGAGGTGTTGGGGATTTTTCCCCTTTGCTCCCGAGACACACACAGGTTTAATTCTTCCACCACTCCCGAGGAGCTCGCCTGCAATTACTGTGGCTCGGTTCATCTATTTGTTCTCTCCCTGCGAGCAGCATTCCTCCTCCTGCGGGCACTCAGGTGGCATCCCTATAAAATAAAAGGCTTTGGGCAGGTTAGACATGACCTCTCTTGCAGTGCTGAGCCACACTGAAAAAAACCTTGAACTGAGTAAGGCTTGAGCCCGTGAAGCAAGACTCCCAAAGCCTGACGCCAGAGGGTTTGCAGGATGAGTTCTGCATGCCACAACATTTTTCCCTGACTCATTGAAAATCCTTATTAAGAAAGACCAGTTTTAGAAAGCTCTTCCTTCAATCGCATTAAGGCTTCTTGCTGATTTCCTCCTTGCCCCCACACAGAAGTAGTTTCAAAGGAGAGAGGAAAAAAAAAAAAAAGCACATGTAAAGCAGCCAGTTCAACTGGAGAGCTTCCCTCCTCTCTGCAAAAAGGAAAAAAAAAACCACCCAGAACATAGTTATGACATTTACAGCTCTGTTTTGGAAGAGCTGCAACGTGTAAGACGTGTATGGAAATCAAACTCACAGCTGCCAGGCAGCCAGCTACAGTTTGCCCTATTAGGAAATAAAATAACCATATTTGCAGTAATTAAGACTGATGAGACCAAGTAATGACTGCGAGTATCACATCTGCTCCCTGTAAATGCCTTGACTAATCCACAGGAATGGGTAGCCTACAGCAACCCTCCTCTGCACAGCAACAGCAAGGGCAGGAATTGAGGCTCCTTGGGCAATGAGGACTGTATCATCGCAAAACAGATCCCGCAGAAGACTCAAAGCCTCTCCATCTCCCAGGTCCCACGCACAAGCACTGTTATCCCTTCTCCAGAGGGGCTGGGAACAGGAAGATTTCAAGACTTTTAGTTACATAATGTGGAAAATTGCTGTGCTTTTAAAAGCCCCGGATTGGCAGGGCTCCAGGGCAGAAAGACAGAGGCTCACATTTATAAGGCACTGCAAATGCCGCGAAATATTTCTGGGGCAAATCCTTTATGAAAGTGTCCTCACGCCGCTCCTTTCCGGGCGCAGAGGAAGAGGGACATCCCCCTGCCCACGCAGGGGCCATGCCCGGGCACCTCAGTCCCCTCGCACACCCCTCCTGCCCCAGAGGCCTCCCCGGGCACCCGCTGCCCTGCCAGGCTGCAAATCCTCTCCCATGGCGCTGGGGCTGGGGACGGAGAAGGGCAGACAGGAGAGCCCCAGCTTCTGCCCCGCAGCACATCACTGCCCTGTGCTGCTGCAGCCGGAGCCTCACCCAGCAGCCGGGTGGGTGTGAGGTCCATGGAGCTCATCCCAGCACCGCTGCGGGTGGGCTGCCTCCGCTCCCAGCCATCCACTCCTCTTGCTCTCCCAGCTCCAGAGAGGGACCCAGCGGGTCCTGGAGCGGGATCTCAGCAACAGCAAGGTCCCAGGAATGTCCCTGCCACACAACGTGGGCCATCAGCTGGACCCAGCCAAACACCGACATGCCCAGGCCAGGCAGGATGGGCCCCAAGCTAGCCCTTCCCTCCCAAGGGGACCCACCGCAGGCCCCCAGCAGAGCAGAGGGACACGGGAAGGGGACGCTGCTCCCTGGGAGCCTGGTGAGCACCCACTCCCACCAGCCCCATCCCAAAGTATTATCTCAACGAGAGCCTGGAACACACCTACCACCCCATCCTCCCAATCTCCACAGCCACTCAGCATGCAGTGGGACAGCACGGAGCCACACACACCCCCAGGGACCCCCACCATCCCTTCTGGTCCCTGAAACTGGACTGAGATCTCGTACTTGCTGCTGGGGAAATGGAGGTGCTGGCAATCGCCAGCTGTTTGCAGCCAATAACCTTTATAGCTACAAATTTGGCCTTTTTCTGGCCGGAAGCAAGATGAAATAGAGATTGTTAGGAGCTAATGAGATACCACTTTCACCAGTTTTAAGTGGGTTTATAGCATTAAGCGTGGAGCTGTAATTCCAGCGAGTGCCCACAGCCGGGGTTTAACCTGTCGGCACATGGCCTATGTGACCACCCAGAGAGGGCTCTGCCCCGGGACAATGGCTGATTGAGGCCTGTGCCGGCAGGGTGAGGCGAGGCCAGCAGCACGGGCGAGCACAGGGGTTTTGCCAGAAGCGGCCCGTCCCGCTCAGCACCTCTCGCCACCGGGGACGGCCAGGCCCGCAGACGTGCCCCGGTCTGCCAGCCCAGTGAGCCCGGCCAGGCCAGCAGACAGGCAGACGCCAGGGGCCAGCTGCCCTCCTCCCGCCCCAGCTGCGCCCGCGCGAGCCCCAGCCTGCACAGGCACGGAGTGGCCCACTCACCCCGCCGGTGGCCAGCACTCCCCAGCCCTTCCCTGCACACCGGCCACGGGTCTCTGCGGTGGCCAGAGCACCCACCAGCCACTCCAGGGTGGCTCCCAGTGCCACCAGCACGTGAAAGACCATCAGCCGCCCTGCAAAGCCAGACTTTGGGATGGTTTGTCAGGAGCTTTTGGGGGGAACAACCAACCCAACAGAAGAAAGGCAGCTCTTTTTGCCTTCCAGACAGATATCAGATGAGCTCCCATCCCAGCTGCCAAGCCCAGTTACAGCAGTAACACTCAGCCCGTCTGAGCAAGGACCCAGCATCTTACTGGTACAAGAAAGCGTGAAGTGAAGCTTAAGCAAACTCTCAACAAGACCAAGGCAGAAAGCTGGGCTTATGTCTACACCGGAGCCTGGCCATGGCTCTCCCAGAGCCCTCTGATCCACAACCCTGCAGGCAGGTTACAAGAATGCCACGCGAAACAGCTCTGATGGGCATCCTCTGGGTTGACATCAACTTCAGCCCCATGCACGGCACCAGAGTCCCCTCTCCAACCAGCCCCACGAGAGGATGGCTCACCCCTGGGCAGCAGGGGCTGGCGGCCACACACCCCATGCTCATAGCCCATCTTGCTGCTGGTGTTTTACCCCCAGAGCTGCAGGGCTGTGGAAAGGCTCGGCCTGGCTGGGCAGTTTCACAGGCAGGTTTGAAGGCACTCACCCAAAAGGCACCCGCTTCAGCAGAGCAGCCCCTGGAGCACAAAGTCCCAACCCTCCAGCTCAGCGGTGCCGAGGGAGCAAGGGTGATACAGCCCCAGACTCTGGTCATACCCCCGTCCCTGGGGAAAGGCTTCCCGCAGCACCAGCGGTGAGTCCCCCAGCCTCAGGAGGGTACAGGGGCTCTCAGCCCCTCCGCAGGGTTTCACAGTCCCTCCTGCAGCACAAGCCGTGCTCTGCCAGGGAGCAGAGCCGATCCTCCCCACGCCAGCCATGCTCAGGAAGGAACGCTCCCGGGACACCCCGTGCCCGCCAGGAAATCCTCAGAATGAGAAAAATGTGGTACCGAATAGCATCGGCATTCTTTTCCAAGACACCCGCTCCACCGGCCAGGGACGCACCACAGGGTCTGACAGCAGAGCAGGGCAGCAGGAGGCTGCAAAACCCCAGAAAGTCACAGCTGTCACAGTCAAAACATAACTGCCATTCTCGTCCCCAAGAGCAAGGTCTGAGCTGCCTTTGCTCCCAGGCACCGCCATATTAACCTTAAAGCCCCAAAGTGGGGTGGAGGCAGTGCAGAGATGGAGGTGAGAGCCCCCGACACCCCGGCACCACTCAGGTGGCTGCGGTTTCAGGAATTAACTACAGCCCCACATGGATTTTCTTTGGCTGCTGTACAACTCCTTGCAGCCGCTTTAAGGGCACATTTGAAAGTGAGTCATACAGACATCACCGCTGAGAGGCTCCCACTTTTCAAAAGTCGCTGTTATAGGCTGATTCCTCAGAAGGAAATAGGAAAAGCCATAAAAGTGCAACAATGAGATTAGCATTATAGTGCTTAATGAGATGCAACTCGCCTCCCTTAGCCTACGTGCAGCTTTTCAACTCCTCATAAAGGATATATAATGTAATAGCATGTAAGCCACTGGGTATTTTCCACCTTAGCTGCCAGATAAATCAGGCCAATTTTGTGAGATAGGAGCCAGCAGAAAGCACCCACAACCATTCGCACCTTTTTCAGGACCCACCTCCTGGGCGGGGAGGATGGAGGATGCTTCACACCTCCCCGGGGCCAGCTCCGGCACCGGTGACTCTGGGGCAGGGAGGTTTGCGGTACACTAGCAAAACACTTGGTTGTAATTAAGAGATCCACCGCCCCAGTGATTAACCCAAGACTGAGAAAGCCCCTTCTCAAAACAAAACACCAAAACCACCACAGAGGAGCTCTGGGGGTTTCTCCGCGCCCCCCACCCCCAGCACACACCAGCCGTTCCGTGCACTGGCCCATTTCTCAGCCCTGCTCCTTCCCTTCTAGACACAACCAGAAAAAACTCAGAGCAAAGACACCCAGGAGAATCAGCCAGCACTAAATTACCTCACTTAGCATGAAAATAGGATGCTTGTGCACCACAAAAAGGCTTAAGGCTCACAGAAAAGCACAAAAACAGTATCATTAGATTTCAGGTTTCTGGTGATGCAACTAAAAAACAACCCCCATCGTTTTTCCTTAAAAGAAACTTAAAGCCCAAGACCAGAGCAACCCTTGTGCACCGTGCGGGACGGGAGCTGGGCAGAAGGGGCTGTGCAGCACTAGGGCGAAGGACACAACTCCCACCTCTGATATTATTGTCCACCATTTCCCTGTGACCCTCCCGGTGGTACTCCTCCCGCTCAGCTTCCAATTCCACCGGCATCGCTCACCCCCTTTGTGACACGTCACATGCCACTGGCCCACAGAACCCCAGCCGGGACCCCCACCCCGGGTGCAGCACCCCAGCAGCATGTCTGCCGGGGCCCGCTCACCCTCCTCAGGAGCCCAGGGGCCACCCAGCTCCCCAGACACCTCATCCTGCCACAGGCCACCAGGCTTTCCCCAGAGCGGCTGCCGGGACGCCAGGCTGTGGCAGACCCTGGGACGCCAGGGAAGGACTTGGCCGGAGCCATCAGCTCCGGGAGCGTTTCAGCAGCCCCTCGCCGCCCAGAGCCGGGGTGCGCTGGCTGCCAAGGGTCCCAGCTCCCCGCTGTCCATCACTGGGAGGCACCATCGTCCGGGTGACAGCCCCCCTACACACCTGCGGGCAGGGGGGCACCTCGGTACACGTGCACGGCTGCTGGGGTCCTCGGTGGGTGCAGCCTCCTCCCTGAGCAACGCAAAAACACACATTAAAGGTCGGGTACGGCCCCAGGGGCTCCCGCCCACGCAGGCCCCCCCCAGCAAACCCCCTCCCCAGCCGCGGATCGCGACACTGGAAGGACCTGAGCGATTCACCCACCCGAGTGACCTCGAGCACCCGAGGCCGGGCTCCCCAGCGCTGCTCGGGGAAGCACCCCAGGGCCGAGGGGAGCATCCCAGCGGGGAGCGGCGCCGGGTGCTGTCCCCGGGCAGTCGCAGGGGGCCCCACACGAACGGGGCCCGGCGGGGAAGGGGGGAGCAGGACACGCTTCCCACGCCGGTGCGGCCCCCCCCGCAGCTTCCCTGCTCTTATCGGGAGGCAGAGACCGGGGATAATCACCTCTTCCCCCCGCACCCAGCCGCTATCGGGCACCCGCAACACGCTGCCCACGGACCCTCCCGCGCAGCCCCTGGGAACAGCCCGCCCGGGCCTCGGGGGGGCGGCCGGGCCCCGGGGGGCGAGATTCGCCGGGCAACGGACACGGCGGAGGGACGAAGAACCCGGCGGGGCAGGCCACCTCCCCGGCCCTGAAGCCACCCGCCACCCCCGGGGCCACCAGCCGCCCCCTATCCCGCTGCGGAAGGTCACCGGGACAAGGGCGCGGGGCGAGCGGCGGGACGCGGCCCCGGGGCGCTGCCCCCGGCGGGGGTCCCCGAGCGCCCAGACTCGCTGCGGGCAGTGCACACGTGGGACCCGCACCCACCTCGGAGCGGTACCGAAACG
>KZ507045.1:44049-61369 GCA_002844005.1 Limosa lapponica baueri | reverse complement strand
GCCCGGGCCCAGTGCCACCAGCAGCAGGGGGGAAGTGCTGCGGGGGGATCCCCCCTCCCAGGTTCCTTCGAGGGGACCCGGGGGTGCTGGGACGAAGGAAGCCGTCTGACAGCCGGGGAGCGTGTCCTTTCCCTGCCGCTGCTGCACGATGCCCCGGGCACGGCCGCGTGTCAGAGAGACGCAGAAGCCAGGAGGGCAGGGCCGGCAGAGCCCAGGGGAGCGGGAGCTGCCGGAGCGGCGACGGGCTGGAACGGCAGCCGTAGGACTGAGCTGCTGCTGCTGCTGTTTCTTCATCTGGTGGAAGGTGGAAAGCAGTTCTTCCTGTCCTGTGCCACCGCATTTTTGTCTCCTTTAAAGGATGGATTTAATATTAATCCTATTAGGAATTTTTTTCTTGTGAGGAAAACAGGATATTGTTTCAGGATATTGAGCAACAAAGCTGTCCTTGAAAAGCAGCTCTGAGCAGCCTCGCGGTCCTGCCACTGGCTGCATTTGTTGTGGACACTAATCGAGTTCAAAGTCGGGTACAGCCAAACCATTTCACTTCCAGAGTCCGAGAGAGGCCACGGCGGAGCAATTCGGGTCCAGGTTTTCTGTGTCCTGTTGTAAACACTGACAACCTGTAGTAATCTTAAAATATAATCATTAGCTCTGGTTTCTCTTGGAATTAATGTCTCTAGCAGGCGTGAAAGTCTAACCCGCTCATCTGTCATGAGTACGCATGTCCTGCTTGATAAGAGAGGTAACAACATGCGTCCAAATCCAGGAATTATTGGAAATCTCTTGGGAAAGTCTGTTCTTTTGAGATATCTGTCCTAGTTTCCTGACTAGGCTTTGGAAAAAGGTCTTCTGAACTTTTGGATTCACATTTCACTTTAACTGAGCTTCCAGGCTTTGAGTTTACTGATCATAGCAACGCTGTGACAATGGATGGGGAAGAGAAGGCGTCGGAGCGCTGTCCTCGGGGAACGCACAGGTTCTGCCTCCGTCGGACGAAAAAGGCACGACATTGTTCAGGGGTGTGTTGGTGTAACCGCCTCTGTCATTGTTTAGAAAATCATCTGTCTTGGGAAGAAAGTGTCTGCTGATAAAATGTTCAAAATGGCCACTAGTACGCCACAGAAAACCTCTGCAGTTGTGGTCGTCTTGACGCTCGTTAGGTCAGCACTTCTCCTCGCCCATTGGGGCTCCTCTCGCTGCCCTGTCCCCGGCCTGCTGCCAGCCTTACACACACGTCCCCGGGGACACAGATGGGAGCTGTGTCTCTGCAGAGTGGTCCCAGGTCCCCCGGGTCCGGACAGCAGTGACGGCCTCAGCCAGACCTGCATCTCGGCGTGAAGAGGAGCTGGGGTTTTTCTCATGCTCGCTCCACACGGTAATTGCACCCGATACGTGTTACCCAACGGCAGCAGAGCTCATTCCTTCTCAAAATCAGTTGCAGGGGCACAGCGTGACTGGTGAGGGGTGAGACAAATCCAGTGGTTTGGGGCATGAGATCACGTAATCACAGAATCACGGAATTATCAGAGTTGGAATGGACCTCTAGAGATCATCTGTCCAACTCCCCTGCTAAAGCAGGATTGCCCAGAGCACATTACTCAGGACTGCATGATCTTCTCTGGCAGCAGAAGGATGCTCTCCTTGGCCAGCTTGCCTAGAAATAAGGGGTCCTTGACCTCATGGAGACCACACAGCAGATGTTGAGAGATGTCACATGTAGGCCGTGCTCCTCCCTTGACCCTTGCTCTCTGCCTCTTCCTCATCCTCTGAGGTGAGTGCTCTCTGGCTGCTTTCCGTGGGCCCCTCGTGCAGCCTGCACCAGCGCGTCGCCGGCTGCCAAGGAGCTTATCTGGCACAAGAAATAGAATCTCTCTTCCTCTTCCCTCGCCGTCCCTGGAGCCAGTGGAAAGTGATGCCGTTGGATGTACTTTCCAATGCTAATGCGCTGCTCCATGAGGACTCGGGAGGGTCTCTGCTGGCTCTTCAGGGAGTGTGGGGGCTGCCGTCCTTCCCTGCAGATTGCCGTCCCATATGTTCCCAGCGCAGTGACTCGTTCCTTCCACGCTCTCCTTCTCCGTTTCCCAAGTGCTGGCCGCCTGACAAGCACATCTTGGCAGTGCCGGTCCTCTGCTCAAGTCAGCGCCCATTCTGCAGGGTCCATAGCGGGGGCTGGCAGTGCCCCGGAGCAGGCAGGGGCTGGGGCCAAGGTTTCCCCTGGCAGGGGGGGCTCTGTCCCCTGCCTGGAGGCCAGTCTCGCCCTGCGCCCCTGCCAGTGTGCAGGCTGCTGGGATGGGGCATCACCATGTGCTGTGGGTGACACAGAGGCCTGTCCTCAGGGTGATGCTGGTGGATGAACACCCGACTGCAGCCCATGGGCACCGCTGTCCCCTTCCCCATGGGGTCAGCACCCTCGGGGACACCCAAACCAGCCCGACCAGCCACAAGATCCTGTTCTGCCACATACACCCGGCCGCTGGGATCATCTTCCTCAAAAGGCTTTCTGGCAGACCTGGGAACCCCTGAGGAAAGAGGGGCCCCAGGTCAGGCCATGGCGGTGGGCGTACTCCTCACCGTGTCCAGCTCTCCCGTGGGATCACTGCTGTCCCAGAACATGCTGTTTTAATGACTCTATTCCTGTTCTTGGGGTGGGAAGGAAAAGGTGGGGGCTTTGCAAAAAATTTAACCATATCCTGCACCAAATAACTTCTTATGTCGATAACGCTGCCTCACCTGCATTTTACTCCCCCTTGTATCCCTGCCCAGAGAGCTTGTTCCCCGCGTGGTTCATAGCCCGCCTTGCGTGATCCCCAGCCGTCAGAGGCTGCTGGCATCCGTGGCCACGTCTCTTGGTCTTGAAAGAGGCTGCAGCCCCTCTCCCTCCCCACACAACGCATCTTTAGGATCGGTTTCCACTTTGGTGACTGGGCTGCCTCTGGGAGGATGGCACATGCGATGATCTCAGGGTAGCATCACCATGGGGATAAGCCGGAGCTCCAGGCTGCTCTCCAGCTCTGCTCCTGCTTCGCAGCGCCTGTAGCAGCTGTTTCCTTGGGATGTTGCACAAAGCCCAGCTCCTCTCCACAGTGCTTTAGTACTTGAGATTTTTGGTTCTGCGTCACCTTGGGGGAGCCTGGGGCACTCAGAGATCTGAAAAGGGAGGGGGAGGACTGCAGGCAGCCTGGGAGCCAAGAGGATTGCAGCATCCTGCCTTCCGCCAGGCACGGGGCTTGCCTGGCTGGCTCTGACGCCTGCGTGTGGAGGTGCCTCTCGGTGCGCTGCGCCCACCGCCCGCTTGTGCAGGGTTCCCACAGCACCGGGGCAGCCATTCCTGCTGCCTCTGCGACCCCCAGCCCTCAGCCCTCCCCGGCTGGGGGGACACTGGGGGTCCTGGTGGAGTCGGTGCTTTGGCACGTGAGCATGTGGAGCCCGGGGAGCCGCGGGGCAAGG
This sequence comes from Limosa lapponica baueri, assembly GCA_002844005.1. Lineage (NCBI taxonomy): Eukaryota > Metazoa > Chordata > Aves > Charadriiformes > Scolopacidae > Limosa > Limosa lapponica. The sequence continues at coordinate 57,922 of KZ507045.1, read as the reverse complement.
CGGGAGGGCCAGGAGGCTCCGGGGCTCTGCTGGGCACTGCCTAGGGAGGAGGAGGCTGAGGTGGAGGGCAAGCAAGGGCCAGGGCAAGCACCACGGACCCAGGCGTGAAACAGGGCACTCCCAACCCACCGGATGGCCTCAGCCACCACCTCAGCCACTCCTGAGTGATAAGCGGGGCCGAGCGCTCCCGCCCACGGCACGCAGCCCGTGTCTTGCCTGGCATGGTCCCCTTCCGTGGCCGAGGGCTGCCGCTGGGACGTCACGGCTGTGCGGGTCCCCAGGGAGGCAGCGAGCGCTGAGCCAAGTGCCTGCCGAGAACAGACAAAACACAACCCCCAGTATTTGTTCTGAAACCTGCCCAGAATTGCTTTGGCCTCGATGAGACTGGAGGATTATTTTCCTTAAGTATTTTTAAACCTGGAGCCTGGCAAGTACCAGAGGGCTGGGATTTCCTGGCGTGAGCGTACAGGTTGTGGACGGTGAGGAGCCTGCTCCTGCCTCTCCTCCGGGGAAGCTCTGGCTGCCCGGTTCAGCGCGGCTGAGCCAGGATGACCAAGCCGGCAGGCGCTTGGGAAGGAAGCCACCTGCGGAGCAGACCCTGCGTGCCACCCCAGGGCTCTGTGCATGCCACTCCAGGGGCCGAGCACCCATCCATCCTCCCAGAGGCACTGAGTCCTCTCCCTCGGCCAGGCCGGTGCTGGTGCAGAGCCCTGTGCCAAGGCATTGCCCAGCCTGGGCTGCTTCGTGTCTAGGTGATGGTTAGGAAGGAAAGGCAGAAGTTCCAAGGAGGAGGTCAGGGATGTGCTCACTCTCTCCTGCACCAGGAAGGCGGATGCAGAGCCCTCAGCTGAGCTCCTGATGGTTCAGACTAGGTGCTCAAGCGGGAGCATCTCTGGAGCCCCATTCATGTCTGTGAAGTGAAGGTGACCCAGCTTGTGAGGCTGGCACAGCCCCACACGGGGCTGTGGGGAGGCAGAGTGGACGTTGGTCTGTGTGTCTGTCCCCTGGTGCCCTGCCCAGGTGCCCCCACCACAGGGATGGCAGCAGCATGGGACCATCCAGCTCTACTCTCCCACTCTGGGCTGGCAGTGCCTGGAGAGAAGGGCTGGCTCAATACCTGAAAGTTCCCCCGAAATAACCCCCCAGAGCCCATTGGGTGGTGAAAAGAGAGAAGTAGGTGGCACCTGTGTCAGGCACCACCCCAGCCGGAGCAGCCACCTGCCCATCTCAGCAGGAATGGCTTCCCTGGCCACGTCCCGGGCACCGCGGCACCGAGGGGTGAGGACGGGTGAAAGGAGAGCGAATGCAGAGCTCTGTGCGCTGGGAGTTTCTTCATGGCTGAGTTTGTGGGTGCTCCTGTCTCAGCCTTCCCTCGCTGGCAGGACCCGCAGCAGGATGGCCACAGTTTGCCCCCGTTCAGCACCGGTGAGCACACGACCCATTGTGTGCGCGTGTAAATACACATTTGTGATGCTTGTTCCAAAACCCGACTTGTTCTGTTCCCAACGAGCCAGCACTGACAATGCCAGGAAAGCCTCCATCCCCCGGCTTTGTGTGACGGTGCCTGTTTGGAGGAAAGATCCCCGGAGAGGAGCTCGCAGCCGCTCCGTGCCCCGGCACAGGCTTGGTGTCAACCAGGAGCAGCCCCCGGCCGCAGGCAGAGTGGGGGAGCCCCTGGGCTCTGCTCCCTCCCAGGGCCCAGCTCAGCATGTTCCCAGCCCCAAGGAGCAGGGAGCAGTGCCCGTGGCCGGTGGAGCGGGGAGAGGGGGTGGCGGGGCCCCGGCACTGGTGGGAGCCCGACCCGAAGGCTCCCTTGGAGCCAGCTCCTTCTGAAGTGGGTCAAGTCCCTTCCCTGCACAAACACGGGCCTAAGTCTGGCACCACCAAAGTACACTGAAAGCTGGAGGCAGTCCTGGCCCCGGTACAGGCTCTTGGGACTTTGCCTTCTGCTGCTGGGGAGGCCGGGATTCCATGTCCGGCCAGCACGAGGCTCAGGACAGAATGCGGGAAGTGGGATGCGGGTGGCTCGTCCCTGGGAAGCGGCTGCTGCCTCATTGGGGACCTGCCTGTGGCAGTGTCTTCACCCTCCTCCTGCCCCTGCCCCACCGGGATGCTCTGCCCACCCTGCCCTCCCTGCCCTCCCTGCCCGCTCTGCTGGTCCCGCTCCTCTGCCTCCTCCTCACCCACAGCCCCCCCAAATGCCCCCCGCATTCCTGCCGGCTCAGGACCGGCTGCTCCCCCGGATCTGGGGGACAGTGCTGCCCGTAGCGGTGAGCAGGGGGGAGACTGCTGTGGAGGACAGAACACGCTCACAGCCCCCGAGTCCTGCCTCCCAAGTCTGCGTTACCAGGGATAAGTTTGGGTAAATACCGCAAAGCGTTTGCTAGTGTCCAAAACTAGCTCTCGCCAGCAAATTCAGTTCTGCTTCCTTCATGTGCTCTCTGTGTTTGGTTCACACAAGCTCTGGTGGCTGAGCTGTACAGGCAGGAGAAGTTGCATAAAGCAGTTTAATGACTCGGATGTGCAAGCCAGGACTGCTTCTTCACCCGGGCCGGTGCCCTGCGAAATGTCTTCTGACCCCCCTCCCTGCCCGCCGAGGCACAGCAGCCCATGGCAGCAGCGCTCCGTCGCCAAAGAGCCGCCCAAAAAAAAACTTGCAACAACCACAATTACCATCTAAACAAATCCCAGACCTTCCATAAACAGAGAACCGAGTTAAACGTGCCTAATAAGCTGCTCATTCTGAATTATCATCCCTGCTCTAATAATAGCTGATAAGTTGGTCTTTTGTGGGACAACAAACATTTCTGTTATTCCCCAGCCCAACTTCAGGATAAATAAAGGCAGCCCTTGTTTCTGAGCAGGAGGTCATGCTCCATCTTGGGATAAAGGCGCTGCTACCCTTTCCCTGCTTTACAGGCTTAGAACAACAAAACATATCGAGTGACACAAAAAGTCAGAGAAAATTAGAGTAGGAGCAGCAAAAGACAAGTCAAACACGCTGGCATTAAGCTCCCTTCACATGTGTGTTTAGCAGATAATTCGTTATCGTCCCAGTCCAAAGTTAACCTGCTGTGGGAGAGTTGGCTGCAGCTGCAATGCTTCAGATTTCAATGTTTCAGCTGGGCACAAACAAACCAAAAAAAATGCTATAAAAGCTTGTTTTTGATTAAACCTGTTGCTGCTGGGTACAAATACTTATTTTCTGGGTGGAAGTTCATTGGGGCACAAGCACCAATGATCATTAATCCCCGGTAAAGCACAGACTTTGTGCCCAGAGGGGCGGCTGGGCCGGCAGCAGCTCTCGCGGGGCCGGACAATGCCTCCCAGGTTCCACTTCCCCATCCCGAAACGGAGGGACGAGGGAGGAGGAGGACGGCAGGATTTCCCGCTGCTCTCCGGCAGCCCTGGGGCTCCGGGCAGTGGTCCCCGCGGGCTGGGGTCTGCACACTGGCTGGGCAGCCGCCCTCCCCTCCCGGCATCGCTCCTGAGCCCCCCGCACAGCTCCAGGCGCCCCAGTGCAGGAGCTGTCTCCGTCGTCTCCGTCTCCTCAGGCTGTGGGGCCATGGCAGGAAGCTGCGGTCACGGCTGTTTTTCTGCCCTCGCTCGTCTGCTATTCTTACACACCTCGGGGGGTGAGACGTATTCCCACTGCCAGAGACGGGATCCATCTCTGGTTCGCCTCGGAAAAGTGGGCACTGTGTGTCGGGGAGCCGAGGGGGCGGAGGGGCAGGCGTAGGGTCTGGGCTCACAGGAGACATTTGTCACGGGGCCAGCAGCAACCACAGCCCTGATTCCAGGTCCCACGCAGCATCCCAGCTGCCAGCCCACTCCCGTCCCCAGCAGCATCCCAGCCGCCAGCCCCCTCTGCCTCCACAGGATGCCCTGACTGAGCTCCCTCAGGACACCTGGGGCTCAGCACTCCCGGGATGGGCGTTTTGGGGGTCTCTTCAGGTCTGGGCTCTGCCAAAACCTGCTCGCCCAGGGGAGCCCAGCACTGGGGGCACAGGCTGGCCAGCCAGCTCCGTATGCTGGTCAGGCAATGCTGCATCAGGGACACCACCTCTGCCCGGTGTCACCATCCCTGGGGTGAGACCCCAGCCCCAGTGCCACAAGGGGCAGGAATGGCCACACCGCTGCCTGCCAAGGCCCCTCACACCCCCCGGGGGCTCTGCACCACGTCCCAGCCTCTTGTGTGCCTCAGAAAGCCCTAGGTCCCAAATGGTCCTGGCCACCCTTGGGTAACGGCCCCCTCCTCTGCCGCTGGTCTCAGACCAAGGTTCAGCAGAGGGAGGTCCCAGGCAGGTCCCGATGTGTCACCGGCCACGGGCACGCCGGGGCTGTGCATGCACGTGGCTGTGTAATGCCGTAACAAGATTACCCTGCGACATGGTGACTGTGAAATAATCCACGGTATCATTCAGTAAATCCCGGGATCCAATTACCCTTCCACATGACACCCTTTCCTGGGCGCGGGGAGGCTGGGGGGCTGCAGCCCAGCGCCCTGCCCCTCCGGCGCCTGCTCGCTTGGCTCCTCCGCTCCCCTGCACCTCCGCGTCATCTAAGATTAGCAAAGTTTGTGTTACCCTGTGGGAGCCCCGACCCTCTGCCAGGCTCTGTTGTGTTTTCTCGCCCGGCTGCGCACCCCCCGGCTCCGCGCTGACCTCCCTGCCCAGCCGGCCCCGTGCTCCCTCCCTGCCCCGGCAGCACCGCACCCGGTTGGGCGGATGTCGGGCTGGCCCAGCGGCAATGCCAGCATCCCTAGGATGGAGACAGAGCTGGCCCGGCTGGCCGGGAGGCCTCGGGATGCGGGAGAGGTGCACGGTGCCGCCCTGTTGAACCCAGCCGCAGAGAGCTCGGCACACACCGCGCCTCCCTCTGCAGCACAGTTGTTTGCAAACAGTTTTCCAGGGCATTTTCCTTGTCCTGCAGCTCCCTGCAGCCAGTGTATCCCTTTCTGTGAGAATAAAGCCTGGGGCACGGGTACGCCAGCACTGCTGGCCCCAGCAGCGGTGCCAGGGCACGCTCGGTGCCCTGCGGCCGGTTAGGCGCGCTTGGCTGCCGGCGCCGCAGTCGCTCCTGGCCCTGGCAGGTGCTCAGACACCATCGCTGCTGCCAAACCAGGCAGGGAGTGTGGCCAGCTGCAAATTTCGGCTTCATTTTTGGAGCCTTTGAATCGCTGGCCAGCCGCCAGGTTTGTTATTTGTTAGTCTAAGTATTTTTTTCCCAAGTGAATTTCGAGCTGGCGAGAGGAGCCGGGCAGAGAGAACTTGGCGGGGGGCCCTCAGCATCCTCCGCACCGGGGGAGTGGGGCGAGGGCAGGATGCTGCGGTAAGGTCCGCCCTGCCCGGAGACCCCAGGAGCAGCGCAGTGGGATGCAGTGGTGCCGGCGGAGCCCTCACACCAGGAAACCTGGAATTTCACCTCAGCTGCCAGGGGAATACAGCTGAAACTCCCACACCGGTGGTCATGGACCAGCCTCTCTGGAGCAGAGTCAGCACCTCTGCAGACCCCTGACACCGTGCAGGGCTGCATGGGGTGCCAGAGGCTTGTGACACCAGGTGCAGACCCCCAGGGTGAGCGGGGGATTCGTAACACCCCTTTCTTTCTGAAAAACCCCAGGGTCCCACCTGAGCCAGGGCCGAGGCCATGCCAAGCCTGAGGTCTGTGTCCCAGACGGGTTGGCTCAGCTGGGAGATGGAGCCCACAGAGGAGCACCCTGGCCCCGCACTCGGACCCCCACTGTCCGGCCGCCCCCCAGCACAGGGGGGTGCTCTGAGTCGCAGCCTTGGGCTCGGGCTGTTTAAGCTTACCCAGCCCAGGGGTGAAAGGCACCCAGCTCCCGCTCCCGGCTGTGCAGCCGCAGGGGCAGAGCTCAGGGCACTCGGGCTCGCCGGGGTGGCCCTGGGAGCTGATGCGGAGCCACCACAGCACCCACGATCTGCCCTGGCCTCCAGCCTGTGCGAGCAGACTCAGAGGGGATCAGGAAACCAAACAAAATAGGGGCAATTTGCAGGGGAATAAATTGTGTTTCCACCTTGGAAACCTGAGCTTCAGGTCCATTTCCCTCCAGAGAAGGGAAACAAAAGCTTTGGAAGGGAAGGGCCAGGTGGCTGCCTTGGAGGACAGTAGCTGTGGGGCCGGGAGCCATGGGACAGGCAGATGTGGGACCAGGGACAGGACCATGGCCGGGAAGCAAGTGCCAGCAGGAGGGAGCCTGCTGGGCTCTAGCAGGAGCAGGGTGCAGGCGACTGGAGCGTGTCCTGTGCTCCCCCCTGCACTTCCCTGCTCCCCGCTGCCTTCCCTGCCATTGTTCGCAGCCCCGGGGGTGAGGCACGGCGTGGAGACCGGCTGCCCTTCCTCCCTGCCGCCTGCCTGCCCTTCCGCCCCGGCTCCCCACACACCACCTTGCAGGCGATGCCCGTGACCCACTGCCAGGGCACGTGTCACCAGCTCCCAGGGATGTGGGGCCAGGGCACCCTCCCCTCCTGCCTGCCCCACAGCCCAGCCGCTGTGGGGAGCAGCGTCCCAGGGGTGGCAGTGACCAGCACCTCCCCAGGAGCCAGCCCAAGGCCAGGAGTGGGGCCAGGATGCAGCCCCACACAGCCCGGGATGCTGACGGCAGCCAGAGACAAGGGGCATCGGCCTCCCCCTGGTGCCCTGTTGGCCTCCCGCTTCAGACGGATGAAGCCTCCATGATCCCAGCCGCAGGCAGAGCCATTTCTGTCACATTACTTCATTTCCCTGACATTAACGTGGCGGATTTTGTAAGGAGACCTTTCCACAGAGCTGTCTGTTGTTCCCGTGGCTCGGCAGCTGCCGCTCGCTGGCCACCGCAGCCGGGCCACTGCCTCTCTCAAACAGGCAAACCCACCCCATCGATGGCCGTGTCCCTGCGGGCTGCGAGGCTGCTCCTGCCCACGGAGCAGGAGAGACATCAGTACCCGGCGCACGGCGCGGTGCCCTGCAGCTCTGCGCTGGGGGGACGGGCCGGACCCCTGGGGATGGGTCCCTGTGCAGGGACCCCGCCGACACCCCCAGCGCAGGGCCGGCAGCCTCGCACACAGGGAGCCCCCAGCGCCACGGCTCCCAGCCCCAGATGAGCCTGAAAGAGAGGGGAATTAATGACCCTGCTTGGGTGTTTGCTTTAGGCAGAGCCCTCACTGCAAACCAGAGGCTCGTGCCCCGGGGCCTCGTGCAGATAACGGTCTCGGAATGAGAATGAGCTCCCCTGGTGAGGTGCAATTTGGGGAACTTGAATGGGGGCTCCAAAATTGGTTGCAAAGAAAGAGATTAAGATCAGTATTTGTCCCTTTTTTTTCCTTTTTCCTTCCTACTGGAGCAAAAATATTCCTGTTTATTGCTATAAACCCTTCGGGGGGCTGTATGGTAAACTCCCAGTGGGAATTACTGTCTCAAGAGATCAGAGATCCCGAGAGCATCCCCTTGCCAAATTTACAGTTTCTGTTAGCTCTAATCAGCCTTGTTTATCTCTCCCTGCGGTGGTATTTGGGAAACTAGTACAGGTCAAACGTGGGACAGTTCCCTCATTGTTATCAGATATCCCAAACCCTCAGGCCACACCAAACCCCTCATGGCGTGGACACCTTCCCCGCACTCTCCGGGAGCTGGCTCTGGGCTCCTGCTGCTGCTCGGGCTCAGAGCGAGCTCCTGGCAACGGGCCGGGCGAGAAGGAGCCCCAGCCACTCCTGGCGCAGGCGGCCACCCTCTGCCTCATCATCCCAGCCACGGCCCAGCTCCCGCAGCCACCGGCCACCCAGCCCGGTCCCACTCGGCAGAGCCACGGGACCCCGCAGCCCCATCCACCCCAACCGCTCGGCCCTGCCTGCTCCCGGAGCAGGGACGGCCGCGACGCCTGTGCGCTCACATCCTCCCCACTGTATATTCTTCCTAGGAAAATAAAGCATCACTGTCCTATTAATTATGTGAGTTATGGAGCAATATTTTTCCCAGAGTCACCTACTGGTTCACATATTCGTTTTCCAGGCAGCTTAGCCAGTAGCCTGGCAACACGGTGACCTTATGCTCTGCTCAGCTTTGAGCGTTATATTAGCCACACTGGACTCTCTCCACTGCTCCATATTGCTGAGCCCCTCATTAGTACAATTAATAAGCCGCTTCTGTCAATTCAATCAAATGCCAGGCTCGACAGCAGGAGAAAGCTTTGGCAGATCAAGTAGGGGAGATTCTGGGTAGCACTGGGAAATTGCAGGAAACCTTTCATCTCCCCCAAGGAGCTGAACAAGAATGGAATTGTGGGATTGGGATTCTCTCAGGTCATGTTTATTTATCGCCGGCTCGTTAGTATAATAAATCAGGTCCCCTGTCACTTTGAATGAAGTCATAGGTTTGCTGGAAGGAACTTGGCAGAACACCTTGATATTATTAGTGATGGTGCGGACAAAGCCTCATGGAAGGCGATGCCCTGGCCGGGGTGCACAGGCACCCTCACTCGCCCCCACGCATCCCTGCGCCCCGCCAGCAGAAGGCGACCACCGGCCTGGGCCAGCGCGGTCATCCCAGGGCAGTGCCCGGAGACCGGGATGGTGCCGGGACACACCGCGGGGCGCAGCGGCGAGGGGCCGGCAGCACGGCCACAGCGAGGTATGTCCAAGGTACCCGGCAACCACGGGAAGGGACGCTTCTCCCTGCTCCTGCTGGCTGCTCCAGGAGACATCGGTGGTGGGGACATCCCTGTCCCAGCCCTGCTCTCCTCCGCCTGCGCCTGTTGCCGCAGCAAAGCACCAGGCGGGCAGTGCGGGCGCGGGTCCTCTGCTGGCCATCACGTGGATCAGGCACATGTGACGGCGCTTTGCCTTTCACACCTCCTGCCTCCTGCCCAGACTTTGCCCTGGCTCTGACGTCCGCCTGCTCTTTGGATCCCGCACCAGCTGCGGGGCTCCTGCGGTGCCCGGAGGTGCTGGGCAGGACGCGGCTGAGGCTGGGGGCGGCAGCGGCGAAGGCCCAGCTGCACGGCTGCGGTTCCTGAACGTGGTTGGTCCCTGCATCCTCTGAGCAGGACCTGCAGCAGCAAGGGGAGGTGGCTTTGCAGAGCCTTCAGCGTGTCACCTCCCCCTGAACCGGGCACCCCGGCTGGGGTGAGTGGTTGGGGTGCTCTGCAGAGATGCTGGGGAGGTCATGGTCTCCTTGCCTGGATCTGGCGCTTTTCCGCACCGGAGAGCAGACCTGTGGGGCGATTCCAACCCTACTGCTGGACGCGGTGCTGGGTGGCAACGAGGAAGAGCTGTGACTGGTCTGTCATAGTCTGAGTGCCCCAAATGGAGCAACACCACAGGTGTGTGTCCCAAAAATGTTCCTAAAATAAACCTCCCCAGGAAATCCTTTGATCTGGCCTGATGATGAAAACATAAATCTGAATAAAGTCAGATTTTCTTAAAAGATTAATTTCCATTTAGTTTAAATATAACTTAAAGGTTATCAAATAGCAGCTCAGTTTATCACAGTATTTGGTCTCAGTTCCACAGACTCTGACCCGGGCCTGCACACAGAAATGCAGGGTCACCCGACTCAGTGGCAGGAGCCTTCCCAGGGCAACCCGTCCCCATCCCGGTCCCCATCCCCATCCCTGTCCCCATCCCTGTCCCTGTGAAACAGTGAGGGCCTGGGAAGCGCCCGAGGCCGTGCTCCCGCTCATTAGCTCTCTTGACTCCAGTTGACCCATAAATGCCGAAGGAAACAAACACCGGCCGGGAGGGGAGGGAGAGGAAGGGCTGTAGGTGTTGGCCACACGTCTGCAGAGCCAAGCCGGACCCGGCTGAAGATGCTATTGTGTTGCAGTGATTTCCCAGGAAAAACAGGCCTGCAGATCTCCTTACTGTTCCTGGGAAGCACTCGGTGACCGGGAGGGGGTGGATTCAGGGCGTGGGCAGCCCGAAGGCTGTGGGGGTGTCTGAGGCTTTTGCTGTTACTCTGACGATGCCATGAATGACACCACGAGCAGACACGACTGCAGAACTGCGGCTCTGTGTCTCCGCGGCTCCAAGCTGCGCTGTGGCAGCACTGGACGAGGCACCGGTGCCCCGCTCCAGCACGCACGCCATGGGAGCGCCGACGGCCGGCAGCGCTGGGGCTCGCTCCGGCTCCCCGCCAAGCAGCGGGTGTTCCAGAGGACGTGCCGGCGCTGCGCTTGGGGCAGTGCACGCACTCGAGCGCTCACGCAGCCATGGCAGCGCCTTGGCCGCCGCACATCAGCGGCTGCGGGGTTGTGTTCCTGCAGCCACAGAACCAGACGGATCTGAGGCCAGTGGGGTGTCCCTGAGCTGGACCTGCGAGCCCTGGCCAGGCCCATGGACGCCATTCTCCAGACTCTGCCACCCCTTTGAAGGGCCGTTTGCAGGCAGGGCAGCTGTGGGAAGGTGGGCACCCAGCTCCTGGAGCGGGTGCATAGCAGAGCACTGCATCCTAGTGATGCTCGGGCGGGCAGCCGTGCCACCAGCCCCCCAGCCCTCACCCCTTCCTGCCAGCCAAGCAGTGCCCTGGATACGGGGGCCACAGGGCTCACAGCCAGGGTCACCCACCTGCATCCTCCCCCTCGGGGGTGGGACGGTGCAGCTGCCCTGGGAACGGGCTGGAGGAGAGGGGGCCACTCCACCAAGCCCCCAGCTAGAGCCTGGACCAGCCTCACTTCTCAAGCATTCCTGCACCATCAGGAGGGAGGGTCTGTGGATGAGGGCATCCTCCCCCACAGTGCCCAGCCTCTGCGAGGCTTCTCCGGCAAATCACTCGCATCTTTCACATCTTTTGCGAAGTCTGGCCTAAATAAACCACTGTCTGAGCATCCTGTGGATCCCCAGTCGCTGCCCACCGTCTGTGTAGCAGCATGGCAGGCCATCTGGGGACACAATGTCCTCCCTCTCCTGCACTGCAGGGGACCCTGCTACATCCTCCATCCCTGGAAAAGCCAGTAAATGCCCCCTCCCTCCTTATCTTCCCTTTAGCAGCAGGGGTCTTGGCATCTCCTTAGCCCCCATTTCCTCTCCCAGCTCTAGTTGACAAAGCGGCCGAGGGAGAACAATGGGGCCAAGAGCGGCAGAGGGACAGCCTGCCCCTTCCTCTGGCCGCCCGCTCACCTTCCCGGGCACAGCCAGGGGCACCCAGGCCCCTGGGACCCACGGCACAGCCAACGAGGCGGTGGCACCAGGGCAAAGCCAGGACAGCCTGAACACACAGGGGAAGTGCAGCCTGGGCAGTCTGATGCTGCTCCGTCCCGCAGCGCAGAATGGGGCATCCCGCAGCACCCCGCATGGCCCTGACACTGGCGGGAGCCATCCCAGTGAGGGGGGGGACACAGAGGTTCCTCTGTGCTGGTGGGGAGTCCCCGGGGGCAGGAGAGGAGGGCTGAGAGGGTGACAGAGGCAGATGTGGGAGAAGGGGCTGGTCGGGGGGAAGAGGTTTTCGTTGTGAGTTGTCGGCAGGGCTGACACCCTCCGCCTGACACCAGAGTCGAGAAGGAGGGTGTTAAATAAAGAGCTCGTTCCAGCCCGTGAGCGTCAGGGCCGGCAGGGCTAAAGACCCCCCCAATTTCCCAGCCCTCCAACAGGGCGGTGAGCTCGCCCCTCTCTGCAGGGACCGCTGGTCGGGAAGAGCCTTGCGGACTCCCGGGGCACGGTCCCGCTTGCCCCCCAGCGCCGCCGCTCCCGGGGGCTGCGAGGAGGGAGCGGGGCTGGGGGTCCGGGACCCCAGCACCCCCGACAACCCCGCCATCCCCCGACACCCCCCGGCACCCGCAGCCCGGGGCAGCCGGGGTTTGCACAGCCCCCGGGACCAGCCGCTCCTCCGCCGGGGCTCGTGTGCCATCCAGTGGCGGAGCCCGGCCCCGGTGCAGGCTCGGTGCCGGCAGGAGGGAGCCGTGCTGGGCTGGAGCCCTGGGGCCTCTCCCCGGGGGCGTCGGGCGGGGGAGCAATACCGGCGCTGCGGGAGGAGCCCGGGTGCTCGGGGGGGAGGAGAGCGGCGCGGGGGGGGCTCAGCCAGGCTGGGCTCCAGCAGCCTCCTGCCCCTGCCGTGGGGGTCCAGCAGCGACCTGTGCCGAGGAGGAGGGAGAGCCCCCATCTCAGGAACCGGGAGCCATGCGAGTCCTTCCCCGGCCAGCCCCTGGCCTCGCCACTTGTCCCAGCCGGGGACAGGGCAGGGATCGAGTGCCACCCCCGTGCTAAACCACCTCCAGCGGGACCACTTCTGTGCCACTTCTGCGCCACTTCTGCCCACTCCGCAGGGGCTTGGACCCTCCTCCCCTCCTCAGCAGGGACGCGGGGGGAGGCAGGGGTCACCCCGGGCGCGCAGGGGGAGCACGGCGTACAGCATCAGCCAGGCTGGGAGCCGGGCCTTCGCTCCTAAAATGACGCTGTAGGTGACTGCGCAGATCCCACGGGAGCCGCAGCGGCCTGGGGCTGGCACAGGGAGCAGCAGGGAGAGCGGAGAGGAGCTTGGCTGGGAAGGCAGAGCCCCCAGCAACGGCACTTGCAGCTTGGTAAAGCACGGCAGGCTCCTTTCTGCTCCGAGACATGAGGAGCGGCTCAACAATTAGGACTGGCTTCTATTAATATGCAAATTTGTGCTGCCATGGCAATACTCTTATAAATGCAAATTGCAGTGGGAACCATTGTGGGAGAGACCTGAGCTGGGCCCTGGACTTTGTCTGAGCAGATGCTCCTAATTGAGCCCCCCCGAGCCTGCAGCCCTGGGCAGTGGGGGACAGCACTGCCAGCGGCCGCCGTGACACGGGCAGCAGTTTCCCCCACTGGCAGCATCTCTGTGCTGCCCCTGTGGCCACGCAGAGCTCGGGCCTGTTTGCACAGATGCGGACGTGCCCGCCAGCAGCAGCAGGCAGGGCGGCCGGCCCCGCGCCTCCGTGGGAATCTCCCCTCACCAGCCACCGGCATCTGACTCCAGTTTCCGCAGCAGAAGCCGTGCCCTGAGCTGCTCTGAGAAGCTGGGATGGGCGCAGCTCCCTCGGCCGGGGCGCTGGGGAGAGCATGCCTTCCCCGCGCAGCCAGACACGCCGGCCGCAGGACCTGGCTGTGGCCCAGCCGCGCTGCGGGCGCCCGGGGAGGCTGGGGCTGGCCCGGGACCGCAGGCGCTGCAGGCACCAGCCCCAGCTTGTCCTGCTGGCGGGCACTGCTGAGCCGCAGATCCCAACCCCAGGGCAGGGGGGATGTTTTCTCTTGGGACGGAGCCTCTGGCAGCCCCACACCAACTGGGCGGGCTGGGCTTGCCACTGGCCCCGAGGGCTGCGGCAAGCAGCACGGTGCCCACCCCTGTCCCAGCCAAGGCCCCTGCAGTGGGCAGCCAGGCCCCAGGAGAGCAGGGCATCACAGAATCATAGAATTGTCTAGGATGGAAGGGACCTTTAAGATCATCTAGTCCAACCATCAACCTAACTCTGACAAAACCAAAAAAACACATCACTAAACCGTGTCACTAAGCGCTATGTCAACCCGTCAAGTTGTGCCGGGTCCTGCACTTCGGTCACACCAACCCCCTGCAGCGCTACAGGCCTGGGGCAGAGTGGCTGGAGCTGCCTGGCAGAAAAGGACCTGGGGGTGTTGGTCGACAGCCAGCAGTGTGCCCAGGTGGCCAAGAAGGCCAACAGCATCCTGGCCTGGATCAGGAACAGCGTGGTGAGCAGGACTCGGGAGGTGATCATCCCCCTGCACTGGGCACTGGTGAGGCCCCACCTTGAGTACTGTGTCCAGTTTTGGGCCCCTCACCACAAAAAGGACATTGAGGTGCTGGAGTGTGTCCAGAGAAGGGCAACGGAGCTGGTGAGGGGTCTGGAGAGTAAGTCTTATGAGGAGCGGCTAAGGGAGCTGGGGGTGTTCAGCCTGGAGAAAAG
>KZ507045.1:10528-27900 GCA_002844005.1 Limosa lapponica baueri | reverse complement strand
CCTCTTTGCTCTGTTTTGTTGTGTTTGAGCACTGAGAGAGGCGTTGTTTTTCGTTCAGGTTACTGTTAAAACCTGAGTATGCTTCCATTCTCCCTGCTTATGAACACCTTTAGCTTTGGAAGGGCTGTTTGACACTTCCTTACCGGTGCTTGTCTGTACCAGCAAGGCCGGAGTGGTTAATACTCTGGCACATTTTCTGATGCTCCATATCTGTAATGTTTATCTGGTCTATCTAATGTTTATGTGGTCTCTGCCGCCACAGTTTCAGACATAATCCTGTTTATTTTTGTAACTGAACTGTGAGATGGAAAACTGAGAGACTCTTTGCCCAGAGTCACGTGTGAAGTCTGTGGCAGACCTGGAAATAGTCTGGTGTTCCATTTTCTGGATTAGCTCTTGTGCATATGCAGTTCTTTCATTCTTTTGGTGGTAAAGGCTACAATAATCATCAAGTTAGACGCAAGCACCTGCTTCTCCATTCTGATATCACCACGGTGGTGCCTGACACTGAATGCTGTGTGTGCCTACGAGAATGTCTTTGCTGAAATAATAGGTATTGGAATAACTCATCGAGTGGGATGAGATAGAGCGAACTGCCAGCTTGCTATGCTTTGTAGTTGTAGAACTTAAAGGCTGTTCAAGATATTTGAAGTATCTGAAAACAAGCCTCAGTCCTTCGTAAAATAGCCTTGCTCTTCAGCCGGCACGGCTTTTGTGTGTGATCTAAATATAGCAAGTGCCAGACAGTTGTACAAAATACAGAGCACTGCTCAAGACCGCACTTCTACACTGACTGTTCTCGATGCTCCCTCTGTGTGATGCTCCCTCTGTGTGCCTCCGTGTGGTTCTCATCCTCTTCCACAGCTTGATTTCCAGCTGAAAACAGCTGAATATGTGCACCTCAAGCAGCACATCTGTTCCCAAAGCATTTTTTCTGCTTACATTGTCTTTTGAGTGAGTTCTCTTGCAATATTAATTGCAAGTCAAAGAGGAAAGTAGCTAACCTTGGTGCTTTTATTTTCAGATAATTTCCCTAAGCCGCAGATAAGAGTGCATCCCGAGACCACGATTGCTCTGCGAGGCATGAATGTGACTCTGACGTGCAGCGCTGTGAGCAGCAGCGACTCCCCCATGTCCACAGCCTGGCGCAAGGACAGCGAGGTGCTGTACGATGCAGAGGTGGAGAATTTTGCCAGATACCAGCAGCAGAGCGGTGAGGTGGTGGAGTACACCACCGTCCTGCACCTCTTCAATGTGAACTTCACTGATGAGGGGAAGTATCAGTGCATCGTCACCAATCACTTTGGCTCCAATTACTCCAACAAAGCCAAGCTGACTGTCAATGGTAAGCAGTCATGGTCACCAAGCAGAAACACTTGTAACCTAAACCTTTATTTAAATAGCCATATAGCTATTTTTCACTAGACCTGGCCCAAAATAGTCTCACTGGTATTTAGAAGCATCAAATTTCTACTACTTTTTGTAAAGCGGGAAAAAAGTGGTTGGGGTGTTTTTTTTGTGGGTGAGAAGCCTTCTGTTCACTTCTCAAAAGGGGCAGATACCTCCCATGCTTTCATTGTAACACAGTTGTTCATTTGGTTAATGGAGGTAAAAGTTTCTTAAACTAAAGGCTCCCTCTGCTGTCTCTTTAGAACTAAGCACCTTTCCCATGTGTTTGTAAAGCTGGGGAAAATTCAGCTAAAAATAACTTGTGGGTCTGGAAACAAACTCTGAAAAGTCCATTATGAAGTCCTTTGGTTTTAGCCATAATGATTCTTTTTATTCTGGCTTGAGGGAAGAGAGGTAAGATGCAAGCTCACCCATCAGCCAGTAGGTCACCGATCCCCCCTGTATCCGAGAGCAGGGGTGTCTGTGCTGCCTCTGCTTGTCTGGAACAGGTGATGCTGACTTGGATGGGCAAAGTGGAAGTTCCCATTACCAGGGGAGAAAAAGTGTGTCAAAGGGCTGATGAAGAAGGCTAAACCTCTTTCCTGTCTTTTCCCTACGAGCAATGTTGTTCTTCAGATCATCTTAAATGAACCCTGTAGATACTGTATTTGAATTTAGAGGATAGGCTTTTAGAACCAACTGCTGAAAATCTGTGCAGTTCTTCAGAAGAATCTGCCCCTCTCTCTTAGGGAGAACTGCAGGTGTGTTTCAGATTTGCTTGTTTTCAGGTATTCTTTGTGCTGTGCAGCTTTTGCTGCTTTTCCCCTGCTGAAACTGTGTCTCCTTTGATCCAGAGCTTCCTTCTTTCCTGAAAACCCCCATGGATCTCACCATCCGTACTGGGGCAATGGCCCGGCTGGAGTGTGCCGCAGAGGGTCACCCCACTCCACAGATCTCCTGGCAGAAAGACGGTGGCACAGACTTCCCTGCTGCACGAGAGAGGAGGATGCACGTCATGCCGGAGGATGATGTGTTCTTTATTGCCAATGTGAAAATAGAGGACATGGGGATCTATAGCTGTATGGCACAGAACACTGCAGGGGGATTGTCAGCAAACGCCACCCTGACCGTGTTGGGTAAGTGGTGCTGATCTCTGCTTGTGTACAGACCGTTTCACTTCTGCAGTGGTCGAGTAGCTTAGCTGTAAGTAGCAAACTTAAGTCCTAAAGAATGAAGTTAAAATACAAAGAGTGTAGTTTCCTCCTCTTCTAGCTGTAGGTGTAGATGGTATTCTGCAATAAGGAACAAGAGAAGACTTTTGAAGTTTAGGGATGCTGCCTCTGGAACAGCATCTCTATTCACTTTGCATGGTTTGGGGGCATTTGGATGCAGCACTTGACATGATTTTTGAATAGTGAAGCTTTAGAAGCTAAACTACAGCGCTGACCAGTGGAGTTAGTGTGGTCTGTGCAGGAGAGAACTGAGGGGCACATCTCAGTCCAGCCATGTAAGTCAATAATTTGTGTTGTCTTAGAACAACTTCAGTCGCAGGTAACATGAACTACACGGAGTAATGCTGGAAGGACAGTTCCTTCTAGAGTGCAGTATATTTTGAAGACACTGACGTTTAACATTATGGTCATATGCACGTTTAGAATTGGAGCACATGAAGCAGACTGTGGCTGGTGTAATTTTGGGGATGTTTGCTGTGCCTGCAATTACTGCAGTGATCCATGGAAGAGCTGAACTCATAGGATTTCCCGAATCCTGTGTTTCATTGCTCACGTTTATGTTCAGATTGTAAGATCAGATTTTTAAATATCATGGAGTACACACCGCTGTTGCACAATGACGTTATCTTACAATTATTTTTTTCTCTCTGCTGTCACAGAAACTCCTTCCTTCATCAGGCCCCTGGAGGACAGGACGGTGACGCGGGGCGAGACAGCTGTCCTGCAGTGCATCGCTGGTGGCAGCCCTGCCCCTCGCCTCAACTGGACCAAAGACGATGGCCCTTTGACAGTCACAGAACGGCATTTTTTTGCTGCGGCCAATCAACTCCTGATCATTGTGGATGCAGGACTGGAGGACGCTGGGAAGTACACCTGCATCATGTCCAACACCCTGGGCACCGAGCGGGGCCACATCTACCTACACGTCCTGGCGTCCCCAAACTGTGACTCCTCCCAGGGCGGCATCATCCACGAGGAGGATGGCTGGACAACAGTGGGCATCGTCATCATTGTGGTGGTGTGCTGTGTGGTGGGAACCTCCCTGGTGTGGGTCATTGTCATCTACCACATGAGAAGGAAGAGTGAGGATTACAGTATCACGAACACAGGTGAAGTGCAAAAAGAGCAGTCCTCAGCCCTGTTTCTAATCCAAAGCACTCGTTAACAGTGGTGAAATGTCTCGATTCATTACAGATGGATTAGATTGAAGAACAAAGATTTCCTTCTAAAATCTCTTCAGGGATTTGCTCAAATTCCTTAATTTTAGAAGCTTTTTAAAATATCAAAAGTGTGTTAATTTCATTCCTTACGCACTAGATTTCTTCTACCTTGAGGGGAATATACTGAAGTTTGGAAATAAATATTTGAACAAACTAACAAATGTTTTCAGGACCTGGAATAATGTGCGTAAGTTTCTGTTCTGGCCCTGTTTGTTTTGAGGTAGCTGTATGGACTGCTAGTGACTGAGGTAGAAAAAAAGGTAACTGTGAGTTGAAATTCTGGATGATGCTTTTGTTAATGTGGGTAATAGTGTTGGTACTACCTTGAAATCATCACACTGAGCCATTAATGTCCTCAATCTTCATTCTGCCTTGCAGAGGAGATGAACCTGCCTGCAGACATTCCCAGCTATCTCTCCTCCCAGGGAACTCTGTCCGAGCCTCAGGAGGGCTACAGTCACTCGGAGGCAGGAAGCCATCAGCAGCTCATGCCTCCTGCCGGTGGCTTCATGCACAAAGGTGCAGACGGTAAGCAAAGCCCTCGTGTGTGCTGTGCTCCTGCAGGATGGCAGCGTGCCGTCTGGCCCTGGGAGCTGGCAGCGGCGTGGCACAATGCAGCCTGGTGCTGCACGTTAGCATCAAAGGTGACTTCTCCTAGAGAAGAATTCAGGTTGATCTGAAAATTTCCATTGATCGTTCTGAGTTTGAGGCATCTCCTGGTTTTCTTCTAGTGTTTGTTTATATTCTGCTGTCAAGGCTTCTGCATTCTGTGTGCGTTGTTTAATCTTTGGTCCAGCAATGTCAGTGCTAACGTCTGCTCCGAGTGCCTTTGCATGTAGATGTCACGACTGCTGTCCTTCAGGTGCCAGAGTAGTACAGTTCCCTCCAGAGGCTCTTTGCTTCAGGGTTTGTGATCTCTTCAGCACGGTGGGGATGCCATTAGAGAATTCCTAGGTTAAATGGCAAGGTAGATTTTTATGTCGTTTCTTTCCTTTGGCACCTCAAGAGTCCAGGCAATGGAGGTGGAAATAAAGTTCTCTTGGAAGATGATTTGCTGTACCTTTTGTCCTTGCCATAAAATTACTGCCTCTGCCAGTCATAAAGTCCACTTCCTACAATCATAGTTAAAGGGTCTGCACTACTTCCCTACCTTGTTTGGGTGCTTTTCAGGATATTTGTGTCATTGAGTCTCCAGAGATGCCATTTTTTACCATCCAAATGCTGAGGAACCATCCTCATGTAGGCTGGCTTTCAAAAGTGACTGTTCAGTGTGAGTTTTTCACATCTATCCCGTGCTCCATTCCCTCTTGTCTGTTGTCCTGTGACACTGGAGTCTTACAGGAGGGAGTGGAGAAGCAGCTCCTCTCAAGGACCACTTTATCACCCGGTCTGAGGTGTGCGGGCGCGCAGGGCACAGGTCTGGAGCAGAGCGTGGGCCGATGTGGATTGGTGTTCTGGGTTGGCTCCAGGGCTGGTTGGACCTGCTTAAACCCTTCTGCCCTTGAAAAAGGAGAGCAAACAGGAGATCGCTCTCGCTTCTGGCCATGATTTCCCCTGGTCCGCCTCAGAAGGGCAGTGCTGTTAAGAATTTTGGGGGTGGTGAACCTAGAGCATTTCTCCTGTGATTTTTTCAGCAAACAGTCATGCTGGGGACTCTGTTACCACCTTAACTGTGTAAAGGCCTGTCAGACTGACCCGCTGCAGTACCATGATCATGCTAAGCCATGAAAGAGTCTATGGAAATCAAGCATCCTTATCCTCTCTGAGAGCATTTTGGTTTTCCATCATGTTTATCAGGTGGCACAGCGCCTTTGGTGATCTGCTCGGACTGTTACGACAATGCAAACATCTACTCCAGGACGCGGGAGTACTGTCCCTACGCCTACATAGCAGAAGAGGACTCCTTGGATCAAACTCTCCCTAATCTCATGGTGCAGATGCCGAAGGAAGCATACACAGCACGCGCCCAGCACGACACCAGTGCTCTTGAGAATCTCCTAGCAGAGAGAGACGTGTCCGTCTTCCTTACCAGCCATGACAAAATGACTGAAAAGAAAGTCTCCTCCCAGCAGATTAATGGTGAGTGTCCCCCTGTCCCTTTTGTTGCTCTGTATTCCCTCTGTCCGTCCCTTCGCTGCCCTTCGCTGTTGGTGCACAGCTAATTCTTCAAGTGACCGTAGTTTGTGGAGTAACTCTGGTTATGAACTGCCTGTTCTCAGAACTGGCCCTTGGTTTGCATCCAGTACCCGAGAGGTGAAGAGGTTGATGTTAAAAAGTAGTATTTCTTAATCTGCAGTTCACCTCTTAAAGCTTGTGGAATGCGATCCCTCGCATGTACTTCAGAGTCAAGCCAGGAGTTAAAGCTTCACATAGGAAGTTGAAACAGCCCTTCTGTTTGAGCTGGCCTGACTTTCAAAGAACTCCAAAAGATTTTTGTGAGTGTAAATTGATTGGTTTTATCTTGACTTTCTTGCAGGTAGCCTTTTTAAAAATTCACATTGACACTATGCGTGTTGCTTGTGGTCACGGTAACAAATTGCTGAAATGGGACGGCATCCAGTAAAACATGCTCTCAAAAATAGAGAAAATCACTTCAGAAAGACTTATTGCTGAGTTGCACAACTCGAATTGTCAAAACTTTGTGTGTGTTCATCATGAACTCACTCCTGTTCATCTTCTAATTCTTCTTCCTCAGAGCCCTTCCAGCTGCCTTTATGGGGAGTAAATCCCGACCTCGCAGTCTCTCACCCCCACTTTCTGCATCAGCAGTCCGCCCGCGAGACCCCGCGGCCTCCCCGAGGCGAGGGCGTCACTGAGAGCGACCGGGAGCACGCTGCCTCACCCAGACCTTGCCACAGGCTACGTGAACATAACTTTGACTTTAATAGGACACGGAACATTCATGACTACAGTGAAACCACGTAAGACACTAATATGAAGCCTTGAAAGCGAATCCCTATCAACTGACTGTTTGTATTCACTACCTCAGGACTAACCCAAGGCCAAAGATGCCTGTGTACGTGTGTCTGCGGTGCCGGGCTGGCTGAGCAGAGCCAGGCTCCCGAGGAGGAGGTGGCACACGCCCCTTTTCCCTGGATTTCTGTGTATTGGAAAATGGGAATGTGCAACAGAAACATGGATGATTAGTGATATCCACAAGAATAGCATTAAACCATGGATTTTCTGATGTTGGGAGCAGCCTTTGTGTTGGTGCATGCTTTGAAAATCTCTCAAGAATGCAGAGCTATTTCACACTGCATTGTCTGCTTGGAAACAAATGTTCAGGGCCTCCGCATGGAATTCCCCAGTAATTGTAAGCGTAAAACTCTTGGCCAGCTTTTTGTTCCTTAGACTGTTGGCAGGCGCCTGTCATCAGTCTAACTTTGGGGCTTGTTTTCTCCTATGGATAATGGACTCTAGTTGTAAATAAATTTGCATTTATAAATATTTTGTATACACTAAGCATATAAATGTGTTGGCTGTAATGTAAATATATTTTTTATTATGCCAAAGTATGTATCATACTGTTAGTCTTGACAGCTGCGTATCAAGCCATATGGGGTTTGGGTGGGGCTTTTTTTTTTGGTGGGACTGAAAGCTTCTTTCTGAGGGGATAGAGCTGACTTTGTTTTGGAAAGAAGTGAATTTACAATAGGTGTGTGGTGAAACTGTGACATTTCATTGTTACCTACAACCCTGTAGGCGTGAAGCCAGGCTGACCTGACTGCAAGGATCCGTCTCATGACACGATCAGAGCTCCAGGGTCGACCCATTTAAGTGTCTGTGCTGGGCCCGCGACTGGCCCGGCAGAGCCCGCGCTGAGGAGAGGGTGAACCTGTACTCCTGGCCGGACCGTCCAACTTCCCAGAAGTTCTTGTCAATAGCAAACAAAAAGAACAGTACACAGATTGTTTCCTTCCAGCCATCTGTAGGTGAGAGCTTGGAGTGGCTTGTTTCAGAAGTTTATCTAAGCTTTTAGCTTAAAAAAAGCCTTTGTGTCGTCCACGTTGTAGCGAGGTCTCCCTGCATTTTCCCTAGCTGACAGTTAAGTGAACTTTTTAAAAGAATGTTGTGATGAAAAACATTGGATAAATTGGGAGAGCATTTGATGAATACTCGGTGAACTATGCTGTGGATTTTGTTTCCTCTGCACAGCCAAGAGTTTAAAACACTTGTGGCCTTTTCTGCTGTGAAGTATCAGGCAAGATTGTTGCCTGGTTGAACTCTCATAATAATTCCTGAGACCTCAGCGTGACCAAAACGTGTACATATTTGAGAGGTGAGAAATGACACAATATGCAGGGAACCAGTCAGTGTTGGAAACCCAGTGCTTGCTGAGACAGAGGAAGCACAAACTTCATTAGTTACAGTGGAACATGCCTGACAAAACTAGGAGGAAGAACATTATAAGGACTTTCTGGAAAGTTCTTTCTCCTGGGAAGATGCACCTTTGTGTAGCGGGTGTTCAAGGCTCAGCAGTGATGGGTTTTCAGGGAGGGTTTGTGCTCAACACCAGAGTGCATGAACATTGTGCTCTGTATTCGTGCCCAGAGAGCAAGGGACTTTCTGCCTAGTCACTCTTGCATTTTTTCAAGCCGTGGGAGATGTACTGAAATGAAAACAGCTGCGTGGTGTATTTTTATAAAGACAGAAAAACCTATTTGGAGCAGCCCGAGAGAGGTGTGTCAGAGTTCCTGTGGCTCCCTTCCTAGATAGACGGGGTGTGACTGAAATCAGCTGCAGTTGTGCGGAGTCACAGCTGAAATTTTTGAGACTGTGATTATTTGAGTAAATGAGGAAATGCTGGGAATAAGGGTTATTTTCCCACAGCTCTTTGGGCATGAATAATAGCCAGATCTATGCAAATGAGCACATATTATCAAGGGCTCTTACCATGCTCTCCAAGTGGCTGTGGTTGCTTTATAGTCAGCAGCTTTAGTGGAAAGAGGATCTGATTGTCCTTGACCTTTGGATCAAGTAGAGAGAAACACAGGTGTGTTAAACTCTTTTTGGGCTCTAACATCTGAAATGGTTTAATAATGCTAAAAGAAGAATCTTAAGTTCATTTCTTTCTGTTTTTTTTCCTTCAGGCTTTTCCTTTCCAGACAGCATTTAAGACATGGTGCTTATTTTCAATCCAAAGTTCTCTCTCTTGCAGAACCCAACTCTGTCAGTTTAAATCCAGATGGGAGAGGTCAGGGCATGAAACTACAGCAGCAGCAAAGCCTCATCCTTTTGGGCTGCTTTCTCCAGAAACTGACCCGGCTGTGTGGCACGGTGCCGCTTGGCGTGTGTGGGGCCACCATTGCCCACCAGCCAGAAACCAGCCCCTGCTGCTGCTCTGTCTCCCGTCAGTCACCATTTGGCAAACACTACGTTTCCTTTCACCCCTCTCTGGTGGAGCTGAGCTCACGTGGGTCTGTCACAGCGTGGCTGGTGGTCCCAGACCTTGGGTGTGCTTTGGGCACAGCTCCCTCGTGTCATTGATTGCCTTTAGGTAGGTGAGATGTGCTCAGGCTTTAGAGCGAGTGCTGCCTGCACCAGCACAAACTGGAGAGCCAGCTGCTCCGATTGCTGGGAGACACTGGCCTGTGAAAGCTGCCACGATGAATTAGGACATCTGCACCCCTCCGTGAGCAGTGGTATCTCTTTAGTCCGTAAGCTGGCTGTAAATAGCTGAAGCTTCTAAGTAGGTGAACACCTTGCTGTACTTAGCGTTGTGGAAAAACTTCCCAGGCAGACGTGCAGGAAAAATTGGATGTTTCTTCTTCCCCTGTGCTCCAGGAGGTGCAGAGCGGGCAGAGAGGCCCTTCTGTCTTCAGTGAACACAGTTCCTTCAGTCTATGCCAAAGTACCAACAGCACAGGAACCGGGGGTCATAAAACAGCGTGAGCAAAGCTGCTTGTGTTCCCTGTTGCTACTTCCTAGTGTCTATTTATATTTTTTTCACATAAGAATGTATATTTTGTATAGCATGTGTAATATATGTTTGTCTAGTGTAATATACCTTCATTCAATAAAATGCTATATACATTGAGCAGCCAGTGTAACTTTGTTAGTTTGCAGATTAAATAATTGATTTTTCTTCTATGGTATTTAATTGTCATAGGGGAAAAAACACAGTAAGCTTTGTCTGGATGTGTTCCTGGGCAGCTGGCTCCAGACCCCCAGAGGTCCCTTCCAGCCTTACCCGTTCTCTCATCCTAGTTTTCCAGCAGGAAGCGCTCTGTCCCCTTTTCTGGAAAGTGCAGGTGCTTCTCCCACGGAGCCGTAGGGTCCGGGCCAGGCGGTGGCTGTGCTGCCAGCGCTGCCCTCCTGCTCTGCGGGTCCCTTGAAGGTCCAGAGAGACTTTCCTTCTGGCGACAGACTCGGCGGAAATGTGTTGGTGAGAACATCCCCCCGTACCCGCCGCAGGGGAGCGGTGCCTGCCTCCCACCCTGCCAGCCCTCCTCAGAGCTAGCCTGGGTTTTGTGTTCTGTGGAATAACTTACTCTCTTTCCATCGCTGTATTCTTGTGCTGGTTCATGTTCTGCTAATGAATCCCCTTGGCTCTCCTGCTCCTTTCTGTCTGCTTCACCGGTGTACCTGTTCACAGCTCCCTCAGCGCATCTCCCTGGGGTCCTGCTGGTGCCGATACCCGCCCTCGGGCCATGCCTGGCCAGGCAGGGGACCGCAGAGCCACCTCCAGCCAGCGCAGGAGCTCCTCTCGTGGTTATAAGCTGCGCTGGGGTTTCCCAGGGGACTGGAGCTGAAGCGTTCAGTGTCCGCAGCATTCCCCGATCCCAGCTTCTTGCATGCATTTCGGTATTTTCAAGCCAGTGCAAGTGCAGGGGGATGGCCTCGGTGACAGGAGCCTGCCCCACCAGCCGTGCTCTGTCCTGGGAAGCGAGTGCTGTGGAACCCCACCCCATCCCGTGATCCTTCCAACAAGATGCTCAGGAAAAACCAGCTATCACCTTCCCGGGTAAGTGCAGCTCTCCCGGCTCGTTATGTACGTCTCAACCCTGGCGCGGTGTCAGAGAACCAACAGCTATTGAAGATAAGATCATGAATAGTTAATGTTCTCAGTTACCCAAGCATATTTAAAAATTAACACTGCAGCCTGGTGCTGATGAGATTAAAAAACTGGGTCATCAAAGAGAGGAAAAAACAGAAAACAATTGCGTCTACCCTCGGGCTTCACTAATGACTGAGTTTTGGTGGAAGATCCTATCCCTTCCTTGCTTTAATCCTCCAGTGGTTTAAAATGCTGGATACTTCATTAAACCACCTTCCCTCCCCCTGCCAGGTTCTTCTCCTCCCCTCCCGCGGGGGCCCCTCAGACGAGGCTCCAGGCTCGGGAGCGATGGGGCTGGTCGGTGCTGTCAGTGCCTGCCCCACACGTGTCCCCACATGCAGCGCAGGGCCCTGGGCACTGCAGAGCTGATGGGCACGATGGTGTGATGGCGGCGGTGGCCCAGCACAGCGGTGGGCAGCAGATCCCGGGCAGGGGGCTGTGGCTGGGCACAGCCCTGGTGGGACACTTCCCCTCCGGGAGCAGCCCCTGGGGTCCCTCTGGGCTCCCCCGACTTGGAAAGGTTGTCCCTTCTTGTGGGGTGATGGCGTTGCCCGCTGCCACGTCGAGCCCAGCGTTTCCAGCCCTTCAGGGGATGCACTCAGCAAGGGAATAAGCCAACAGCTGAGATGGGGAGAGAGGAGAGTGCTCCGGTCTGCGGGAGCCCCGGCCCCAGCAGGGCTCTGGCCAGGGCGGCTCTGGTGCCATGGCACCCACAGCTCTTGGTACCAGCAGCTCTGCCGGGATCGGGGCTGTCGGCTGCTTCTCCTTCCCATGTCTGACCCGGTTGGTCCGGGATCGGCCCATTCCACTGCACCGAGCCAGGCAGGACGGGAACGGGGATGAAATGCAGCTCGGCAACCTTGGAGCGTGTCCTTTAATCAAGGGCCTTTTCCTCCTGTGCCTGGGAGGCAGGCTGGGATGGGGCTCCTGTTTGCAGGGAAATGGAGCGCGATTAAGGCTACTGTTTATCTCATTTTCTCCCGATGAGATGCCATCGATTTGCTCCGTGGAGGGACATACGCTGATTAAACTGTGAGCGTTTATTGACAGGCCCTGACGGCCGCTGCGCTCGGCCGCGTGCGGGGGGAGCTGCCGCGGGGTCGCTCCCTTCCACATCCACCTTCTGCTGGTAACGCTTGGTATCAGGGTTTTCCTTGCAAGCCGACAGCGCTGCATCCTGCCGGGGGGAACCTGGCTGCAGGCGGAGCAGGGCCAGGGGAGCCTTCCCACCTCCTCGGGACCAGCCGTGTCCTGGAGCGGGATCCCGGCATTGCACTGGGCCAGGGGCTGCTCCCATTCCCTGCTCCGAGCTGGCGCCATCCACCCGTGTCCCCCAATGCCCCGGGGAGGCCTCCCCCAGCCTGGGCTGCGGTTCAGCGTTTGTCCCGGTGGGACCCGCTCCCTGCCCGGGCTGGGGGTGGGTGGCAGCAGCGGCTCCGGGCAGAGCCCGAGGGAAGGGTTAAAGCTCCGTCCCTGGAGCCCTGACGCGGATCACGGCTCTCGATTCCAGCTCATCTCTCCTGGCAAAGGCAGATTTTCTCTAAATGAGATCTTCTTGCGCATAAGTTGCATGTAGCACAGGGGATAACTGCTCCGCTCATCACTTTGAAGGTTCAATTTCACATTAGGTTTAATGTCTTTTCTGAAGACTTATATGTGTAATTCACCCCAGCATTTAGAAAAATATCCCACGTCCTTGCCCAGATTTATTGTTGATACCGTTTTGCCTGACGCTGGATGTTGCCGGCACATCTATCGAGCGGTGGGCTGTGATTTGTGAGTCGCCAAAGGGGATTTCAGGATGCAGAAATAAATGTGCCCTGCTCGATTAATAGCTAATAGCCTGCTGAGAGCATCCCTGGCAGCGCGTTTGGCTTAGGAAAGGAGTGGCGGAACGGAGCGAGGAGCTATTCTGCAGAGCAGGACGGATCCCTTTCTGAAAAATTTTAATTAACTTAAAACAAATGCCCAGGAAAGGGCCAGCCATTAGCAGCCTTTGCTTCCTGAGACTCATTCCTGCTAATTAAGCGGTGTGTCAGTGCAAGTGACCTACAGATAACACAGCACCCAATTTGCATTTAAATTAAAAACCATATTTTTAAAATAAAGGTTTCGTTAAGCTCTGTTTGTTTGTCTTTCCAGGCACACGCGTTACCAAACCCTTCTCTGGTTTCTATCGACTGGCTTTTGCCCCGGCAGCAGCTGTAGGGCCACGGCACGGGCAGGTGCTGGCCCTCCCTGCCCTTGGATGCTCCAACACGGCCAGATCCAGAGCAGGAGAAGTTTTTGGTGGATCCCCTGCGATGGGATGAGCTCTGCTGACCGGAGCCACCTGGGCTGCTCCTCCTAGGGAAGGCGCTTCTGAAGGTGAGGGGCTCTCCGTGTCCCTGTAAGTGGGACCGCGCTGCTCTGCCTGGTGTTTTTGCTCCCCACGTTGTCCTTACCCCCTGGAGCAGCCTCAGACGTGGAGCTCTGCGCTTCCCTCGGGCTGGGGCTGCACTGGGGGGTTTGACGGGGAGGTTTTCCCTCCACTGCTCCGGAAAGGCAGCACCCGCCCGGCCGGTCCGGCTGCCCAGGGCCTCTCCTTGCCCCTGGCCGCAATGAGAGCGAGCAAGTTCTGTAACGGGCATCGTGGCCCCGCAGGGACTTGCGCTAAACTGAGTGCCTGCAGCCGGAGGAAGCAGCTCCTGTCCCGCAGGGCAGGGGTGTCTCTGCAGGAGCCTGGCTCTGGCGGGACAGGGTCTTTGTGTGGTTGTTCACATGGTGCACACACCATCCCTCAGACGTCAGCGCACGTGTTGGTTCTGCACAGCTTTGTGACACCTTTCCTGGTGAGATGTTGGTATTACGGGTTTCAGACAGCATCACCCCAGAACCTCGCACCGAGCCGTCAGCCTGCAGCCCCCTGCGTGCCGGGGGGCAGTTCTGCCTGTCCTGCCGTAGGTTGGACCCTCATCCCGACCACCGCGGGGCTGCCTGGCCAGTGCTGACCCCCCTGGGTCCTTCACGAGGCTGAGGGATGCCCTGCCTACAGCAGAGGGTCCCCGCTGTGAGCTCCTGGGCCACAGACCTCGGGTGGCTGAGCTGGCACAGCCTCACAGGGCCCGACTCTGCTGGATACCTTTCATCTCTCTGTCTTTCAGCGCCATCAGATGTCCTCTGGCTTGTTTTCAGAGAGACTGACGCAAAAGCCTCTGGCCCATCTCCATCCCCCTCCGCAGCCAGCCCAGGTGACAGGTCCATCCCCTGCAGCAGCCGCGGGGCCGTGGTGCGCAGCTCCTCACGGTGCAGACCAGAGGGGAGGCGACGCCGTGTCCTGCTGCTCCCGTGATGGGCACAGGCTACTCGCCAGCCCCGCTGCTGGGGCACGGTGGTGCCTCTCCCTGCCCTGGGCTCTGTGGCCATGGGGCCAGCATGGTGCTGAGCTGGCTGTGGTGACACTGGGGTCTCCGCTGGGTTGGTGCCTCAGTGGGTCCTCTCATCCTCCTTGTCCCCCTGATCCAAAGCTGAGCTCCCGCGGTGGCCGGGTCCCTCCATGGGCTGTGGTACCTGGGAGCCCATTCAGTCCTGCCCTCCCTTTCGGCTGCCCTTCGCTCCTCTGCTGGGGCCTGACAGCTTTGATTTCTTTCTCCTGGTTAGAGAACATGAGGTTTTTGACAGCTGCCTTTGCCATTATTTTTCCCTTAATGCTGTTGTTGTTTTGTGTTACTGTCAAATCGCATCTTATTAAAGTTCTTCCCATCCTGTCAGTGGCAGATGAGGAGCGCGAAGGGCTGCGTAATCTCCTGGCTCTGTCTGGGGAAATTGCCTTTTATTATTGATAAGGCAGCACTGCCTTTGGAGGACGTGATTCCACTGCGTGCCAGAGTGGGAGCGCGGCATCCTCGGTGCCGGCGGGTGCTCCCGGGGAGGTCAGCGCGTCCCTGGCCTGAGCCGGGGGGAGGAGAGCCGAGGGCTGTTGGGGCAAGGCAGGGGCCGGGGCCGGGATGCTCTTGGTGGGCATCTCTCCTGGGGGAGCCGCCTGCCCTGGGAAAGGGGGTTCCTCCCACCCGGAGTATCCCAGGGGCATCTGCCTCCCGCTCTGTGCTCACCCCATCACAGATCAGTAGCGCGGCACCCGTGTGTCCACCTCGGCTCAAAGAGGAGCCCGGAGGCGACCGGGCACCCGGCAGGGAAAAGGTGCTGTCCTGGCTTGTTTGGGCTGGGGGCTGCTGTCAGCACCGGGGGGGGGGTCGTGCATGTCAATGGCCGAGCTCCTGCCCCACACAACCCCTTGGGGTCCCGGCGGGGTGTCTGGGGAAAGAAATCTAGGTCATCGCAAAAACTCTCTCTCTGAACATTAAATATTTATCTGTGTTTACAGCGTGTCCCAGCTCCCGGCTGCGGGGGGGGGGCGATGCTGGGAGCAGTGCGTGTGGGCGCACGTGTTGGTGAGCAAAGGCGCGACGGAGGCGGCAGCTGGACCCCCGGCCATTTCTGAGCCACACACGGCTCTCCCTGGCCCACGGCTCTGCCGCTGCGTTCAGAGGGTCTTGGCCACACTGAGGTTTGCCCCCACCCAAAAGTACTGCTGGTTAGTGCTGGTTAATGGGGCAGCTGATGGGAGCTGGAGGTGGAAGAGCGGGGTGGGAGGTGCTGGCTGGGAAGGGAACGCGCATGGAGATGACACTGGTCCTCCGAGAGCCGATATCCCGTGTCCAGGGTGGGTCCTGATCTGCCGACGGGCTCCGGTTACGCTTCTCTCTGTGAACAGTCGCACCTTTGCAGAGCGACTGACACTTCCCACGGTTTGCTAAAAATTCCTTGGCACCAGAGCGGCTCCTCCGGCTTTGTTCAGCGGGAGGGAGCTGCTTCTGCCTGCAAAGCCCCGAGCAGGCCGGCCGCAGGAGCAGGGCAGACCCGGTTCCCAGGGCACTGGGGGGGGTCTCAGTGTGGGGCAGGGGGTGCAGGGGTCAGGGGGTGCCGAGGGGGCACAGGCTTTGCAGGATGTGCCTCCGTCTTCCCTGCAGGTTTAATACCCGGGTAATGGTGTGGCAAAGGCTCATCCCTTCCCTCGGGCTCTCTCTGAGGCACCACCTCCTGCCGGCGGTGGGCACGGGGCTGGCACCCCTCGCAGCCCCCCACTGCCCCCAGACCTGCGTGCATTGCGGGATGCTCCCGGGCTCCATGGAGCAGGAGGGGCAGAGGGTCCCTTGGGTGCAGCATCCACCTCCCACAAGGATTTGTCTGTGTGATCCCGGCTCTTCGCTGGCGCTGACCTCGCTGCGAGGCTCTGGAGGCCGTTCCCTTGGCGTGGGGCTCCTGCTGCCCCCCTGCTCTGCTCAACTCCAACGTGGGCCATGTCCTGGCGAGTGGAGCCCTGGGGCTGGGCAGGGGCCGGGATGTGCCGAGCCCGGGGGGGCTGCGGGGCCGGGCTCTGCTGCCAGTGCCCGTTGGTGATGGATGGGGCAGGAATCTGCAGATTCAGCAGGAGCCCAGTGAAATGCTCTGCTGCGCTTGTTGGAAGCCACCATAGCAAGCACTACTCTTTTGCTGATAAATCGTGTTTTTTAAATTAGCTGCTTGTCAGACTGGTAAATAATGCATCTTGTAAATGAAAAGAGTGTTCAGACCCAGGCTGGCACAAACAGCCGGTGCTGCAGGTACAGCCCGTCCCGAGCAGCGGGGAGAACAAGCGGTGGCCGTACCTGGGAGCAGGTGCCTCCTGCGCTGCTTTCCAAATTGCCTTTTTAAGTCTGGAGTTCCCACAACATATTCCATGAGCTTTTCCCATAAGCATAAAAGCAGGAGCAGCTTTGATGGGAACATGAAGGTTTTACATGTATGAGCTCGGGGAGCAGTGGGGAAAGCAGGGGGCTCCGGAGGCATTGGCCCTGGGGGGAGCCAGCTCTCCCCTCAGGAGCGTTCGCAGCCCTGTCAGAGCCCCCCCGCTCGGTGCCGTGCCGCGGACCCGGCTTCCCCCAGCCCCTTAGCACCGAGATCGGAGTAGAACAGATTGTTAATTACTATTAAAAGCCCCAGGAGCTACATGGTGCCGCGTGCTGCCTGCCTGCATGGAACAGATGGGGTTGAAGCTCCTTGAGGTCTCGGATGCAGGTGGTTCTGCACTGGATAAACCCCCCTGCGACCCCCAGATTTTTCTTGGGGAAACCCGGTCCCGAATGGGACGTGCTGTGGGGGTCTGGCCTCAGTGCTGGGGCCCCAGCAGCGCTGGTGCAGCCACAGCCATCCCTGCTGCAATCTGAAGGGCAAGAGCGTCCCCTCACCTTGGCTGCTCGGCCTTGAAAGTCACATAGAGCCCTTGCGCGGAGGGCTGTCACCGGAGCGGCTCGTGGCACGTCTCTGCCACACGTGCAGGTCACACAAAGCCCCGGAGCCGTCCTCTTTGCTTCCCAGCACCCCGACAGACACACCGTGTTGCTTCGGGCACACACAGACCTCTGCAGGCCAAGGACTTGGAGTCAGAAAGTGGCT
>KZ507044.1:57636-86850 GCA_002844005.1 Limosa lapponica baueri | reverse complement strand
AAAATAACACATCAATTTCACAATTTCACAAGCACGTACTTTTGCCTTAAGAAAAAGCATGAAAACTTTGTCGAAACCCCGACACTTAAAGAAATGTAAAAACCGTTCAATGAGGGAGGCGGCTGTGTATTTGAGTCAGGGCATTCTGCCACCCCACTGAGCTCCCGCAGGTCACAGGCGATTTTGTGTCGTCAAACTGCTGCTTCTCTCCCTCACCCACCAGTTTCTGGCCAGGCAAACTGGTCTTCAGCTTCCCACAGCTGGGATTTGAGTTTGTGCATTTAATATTGTCAACAGTCAACTTTTTGCATGGATGAATTCCCTAAAGAAGGGTCATCCGTACCAGCCCCATGACTCCAAGCCACCGATGTATTCGGAAGGGGCTCTTTTGACCTTACCAAGATGAGATGCAAATGACTGCAGCCCTGGCAATAACCCCCTGTGTGGAGCTAACTCAAGGAAGATGCTCAGCTCCTACCCCAAGAAGCCAACTTCACAGCTCAGCAAGCGGGCACGTGGAACACACTGCAAAGGAGGCAGTTCTGGAAATCGCTGGGGCGAAGCCGAATGCAACCCCTCGATTCAATGGAATTAATTAATCCACAATTGCCTTAGTGCACCCAACTGTCTCTGTGGGCTGGATGAGAGCAGCTGAGGCCCCACAACTCGTGTCTACTCTTAAAGTACAGCAAAGCACCCCAGTGCTCAGAGAGGAACCACCAATTCGCTGCTTGTCTGCCACTGGTGACACGTTGCTAATATACATCTTCGTACATCTCTGTCCAGCCTATCACATGCTCTAGACACACACCTTAACGGCTCACTCCAACCAGCTTAGGCTTTTCGGAGGTAAACAAGCTTTAAAATACTAGAAGCATGATGGTAACTTGCTAATTCCATCAAACACGTTGATTTTATTTTAAAACCAACTAGACTTTCATCTAGGCAAGACCACACAGTAATCAGAAAACAGTCGGAAAGACCTAAGGCTGCAGGTTAAATCACGGCTCCAAGAAGAGGTATCCAGCTGATTTCATAAACACCTAAAATAGAGGCTTGCAGCAGAAACGTCCCTGTGCCTTGAAGAGTATTTCAGGAATTTATTTAGTGCTTGATTCTGCAATTTCTACCTCGTCAAGTGGTCTTTACTCAGGTAAATAGGAAGAGCTTCATCTGAGTTCAGTTTACTCACCAGAAAGTTAGACCCAAAAAAGGTGGTGTGAGTTACGTGGGATGAATTCCTCTCCAAAGGTGCCTGTCTCCTTCCACTGATGGTAGAGGATACAAAGTCTTTGGGTCAGGCACTTTAGCTTTTAGCGAGTGGAAGTTAAATGGGATTAAGCTTCTCTCCCCATCCAAATGCCCAGGTAAGTAAACAGATGATACTCGGGTGGGAAAGGCTGCAGACTTAGACTTAGAAGGAATGTTTTATATTAAAAGAAAAAAAACCTCATATTTTGAAAGTTTCATCCTCAGTCTGCAGCTAAATGCAGTCCCAGCCAGAGGCTGGAGGAGGTTGGATGGATGTTATGAGCTCAGTGGAGACGAAGACAAATGTTTTTTCCAAGGTCTTCCATCCCTGCCTCCCTTTAGATTTTATTCTGAACACTTGTGAGGCTGTATGAAACAGCGCAAGTCCAGCACAAGAGTGGGATGCTTTTGGTTGTAGCAGCAGCCACACATTGGTTCTGTCAGACCCTACGTCCTCCCATCAGGCTGGACTCCTGCAGTCAGCTCCACCATTGCTCCTCAGCTCCTCATTGCAAAGCTCCTCCATGTAGGAACCCACGCCTCCCTCACAGCACGCCTCGATCTTGGCCTGAGGAACTCCTCCACATGGGAAACCCGCCCCGGCACCTTGGTTACCTTATTTTGAAAAACTGCCTTTTTTTGTTTTTTTGAGAAAAGCCTGCCTTTGCTGGTGCAGTCTACCTAACACTGTGGGAGCTCGTACCAATCTGGCTCACAGAAAAGTGAAATGCTTGACAAAATCCCTGGTCAGGAAGAACGCTTATGCCTTTAAAGAGGAAAGGTTCAAGGATCAGACACATTCTCATGACAGTGCTCCTCTACCCTGGGATTTCATTAAATGACGTGTTCCTCTCAAGGCTTGATGAGCCAGTGGAAAAGCAAAGTATGGAGGCATGTGCGAGGTGTGCTGCCTCGCTGCAAGAGGCATTCATTTAGCTATGGTCAGTATTCTAAAGCAAAAATCAATTTAAAAGACAAAGAGAAATTCAAAAACAACAAAACAAAAAATCCTTGTAAAAGGAAAAGCCCCCTTTCTCCCAAACTCTAAGCAACAAGAAGACAGTGAACCACAAGCCCAACCCAAAAAGGCTGAAAAGTCAGGATGTCTGTGAAGGCTTCCTTACTGCCTACCCAGAATATGGTCAGATACTTAAAGCACAAGCTCCCAAGCTAGAAAAGAAATGGCCAAAATCTAATAGCCAAGTTGCTTAAAATTAGACTATTTAAAGCTTTGAGATGTGAAACTGTGAGGCTAGTTGAGAGGAGTAGGCTTCATTATTCTAGGGTACAACAAAGATCTCTACCATCTACAGTGGTTTTGCCCCTTGGATTGTAATGTCTGAACTTCTCCGATGAATCGTGGATGGAAGAAGGACAGCAGGAATGTTGCCTCATTCTTACACAGAAGAATTTGCCGCATGACTAGTGGAAACAGCTTGTGATCTCCACATTGTGTTAGAAAATCACCCTTGGCTCCTTTTGTAGTCGGTGGAAAGAAATAGGCATTTCCAGAGACTGATTCATCTCTCATACTTTAGATATCTCTGCTAGGAGAGGTGAGTATTATTCTCCAAGAATCAAAGAGAAAGTTGAGCAGCATTAACTTGAGTTTGGAGAGTTAACTTTTAGTTATCTAAGTCAGATAAAGTGAATCTTACCAGCAATATTCATTCTCTCCAAGCTCTTAAAAAATTTGTGGAGCTTTGGATTTTCTAAAGTACTGACACATTTCAGTGCTGTTCTATTCCGTCTTGAATTGATCAGTCCATCTTAGAGTAACAGCTATCTTAATTTTTTGTTCCTTCATTTCACACCAGGACATCACGGCTTCTTTTCCACAGCAGTTGTCAGAACAATTCCTCTCATTTAAATTCACCTGTAGCTTCTTTTCCCAGTTGGGTCACCTGTGTGCAGCCTTTGACTGTTGTCTTAACCAGTGGCTTTGGGAACCAAATGCAAATTGTCGGCCATGCAAGGACACCGATTGCTGGAGCAGCTCACAGCATCCAGATTCCAGCAAGGTGTCTACAAAGAAATCTGCAAGTTCTGTGCTTTACAGAACACAGGGAACATCTCAGCACTGGATCCCTGATGTTACTCCACTAAAACCTCTGGAAGATGGATGAAAATCTGGATGACGAAGAAAAAGATGTCAGTTTTGTGTGAGAGAGATGGGTTCACTGAAAGATTTCCTCTCCAACTGCAAGGCAGCAGACATTGCAGTTCACACCTTTGAACTGTCTTTATATGTTGCATTAAAAATCTGGAAGAGGTGTTGACGGACCTTACAGTGCCCTTTTGGAGGGGCTTGAAAGCTGATCTTAGTTGTTCAAGGCTGTGCTACCTTGTGCTGCAAGCTTACCTGAATTAATAAGCTAAGAAAAATTGATTATGACCAAGTCTGTATAGATGACCAAGACTGAAATGACTAGAGTTTCACTAGGTGACACTTCTCTACTGAAACCCTGAGTTGGAAAAGAAGATGAAAGCTAGATTGTTTGGAAGTGCTACTGTACAAGTAAGGTGCAAACTGGCCATAAAGATTCCAGTGAGATGTTTGGCAGAAATAGAAATTGTAATGTCACTAACTTCACTCATAATGCTGAATGCGAGAAGATCTTTTCCTTCCACGTCCACAGAGAATGTACGAAACAGAAGATCACCTTGACAGGTAAGCGGTCTGCAGAATGCACTTTAAAAATTGATTTTGATCTTGAGATACTGGGAGCCTCATTATCTGAACAAACAGAGACTGATGCTTGTATTCAAGTTAGTATCTTGGACTTCTTCTGACGCCAAGACAGACACAGACATTTCTAGGACATGACTCACCTGACAAAGTGCAGGCAGCTGCTTTACAACAACAGGAATTGCAGCCCAGAAGCGCATATTCCTTTCTACAGGCTGTAAAAGTGGCCTCCATTATTAATCTACTCATGCAGGGCATCCACACTGTAGATGTCTAAAGTCAGGTGAGATGATATCACCTTAGATTGAAAAGTTATTAATTTTTGTGTCTTTTTTTGCCTCTCAAAGCAGCCAGAGTGTTTTGGATCGAACAGAAAGCTCAAGGGCCAAGAATCACTCACATGGAAGGGATCCTATTTCTAGGGAAACTCAGTCATAAATCTCAAAACTTCAGAGATTCCTCCTGGAGCTCTGTGGGAGACCTTTTCAGCTCTTGCTAGAGAGCAAGGGGAAGAAATAAAACTGCCCTAGGAGAACGACTGAGTTCCAATACCTTGCCTCACATGTATCCATGTAAGGTACAGAGGGGTGACTAATTGTCATGGTGATGGAGATGAAAGATACCTTAATAAAGAACAGTAAATAAGCCAGGTACTAAAAGCTTACATTATTGCTGCTGCTAAGACAAATTTTCAAAGAACTGAAATGGCAGGGTATGATCATAGTGTCCTTCTTACTGCCTACCAAAGCAAGCAACCTAAGATCCTACCATGATAACACAGCCTGGACACAGCGAGGGGAAGAACCTCTGACTGCACACTGGGCTGCTAAAGCTTGCAAGTTTGAAGGATATTATCTTCTGGAACTCCTCAAGTAGCTAAATAAACTCTACATGTAGCCACGGGACATGAAAATAACTAAACTTTAGTCATTGCTTAAACAGTTTTTCAGATTAGAGCAAAATAGAAACGAGCAGAGAATCGTTTCTTCAATTACCTGGTACATCAAATGTACCTCAAAGCAAATAGGTTGGAAATGGCAGCGCTGATGGATGGAAGAGCAGAGCTAAAGACTTTTTTTCCGATGTCCCAGTATCCCATCACAAAGGCTGAAGCAACAGCGGGCTCCAAGGAACATCTCCATTGGCAATTTCAGCCAAATAGTTCGATGGAGGGAAAGTCATGACTGAAGGGGGCTGTGTCAGAGTAGCGATGCTGTACCTCAGCGCTGTGGAGATAACTGCACTGATGGTATCTACGTTCATCTATATTCCTCATTGATGCCAACCACTCTTGCCTGCATTGGCTTGAAATTTTCCATAATATATAATAATTAGTATAATTTTTAATACCAGATTCATTTCAGCTGTTGTCTTGCTCCATGTAAACCAGACTCTTCTTTTCCTGAGAAAGGAACTGTACTGCTCCAGTAAAGCGTTATGGGTGATCTCCACTGTTTCAATTATCTGTATTTGGCTGATATGGACCAAAGTTGCTTGTGTCACGATATAAAAAGAGGTAAACGCATCTGTTTTCTTCAATAAAAAAGTTTCATATTTATAGGAAAAAAAAGTAATAATGGATCTGATGCACTGAATACAGGACCTGACAGAGCAAGCAAATATGAGTGTTCTAGAGAGATGTGCAGCCATCTGTTTTACCAAATCTGTGAACTCTTAACCCAACCTGAAGTTGTCATGCCAAACACCTCCCCAGGGCTCACTTGATGCAAATTCTTTCAGTGCTCTTGGCTATGAGTTTTGAGAAAGCCCAAGGCTGAGTTCCTAGTGAGCATTGGAGCTGAGGAAGTATTTGGGGAAGAAGGCAAACAATTATATGTTAAATCAGTCTTGGACTGGGGGGAAGCAATCATTGCCCTAGCCTGAAAAATAAGGAATTATTGCAAGAAAATGCAGCCAGCTCTGAAGCTGCTGAATTCTGCAGAAATATCTTGCTTGTGGGAGGGAAATGCACATAAACACAGCACATTTTACACCATTAAAACTCATGCAGCACTGTGGAGTCTTAATTTATTTTTTTTTTAAAAAAGCAAGTGTAACAAGGCCATATGCTGTCCTTGAGGCTCTGTTGGCAGGATAACAAAGGGAAGGCATGGAGCAAAAAAATTCTGGGCTCTTCCTGGAACATACTGATCCCCTCAGCTCCACGGACAGCGGGGATGGTATTTTTGGACTTAATAAGAAACCTTTGGCACCTTGCAAAGTTAAGTCTCTTGCTTTGGTGTGTACCCTGGGATAAGAACAGGGTGCAGGCCATAAGAATTTAAAGGGCCACGAAAATTTGTTAATGCTAAAATGACAATGCTGAGACAAAATCCATTGTAACACATTTCTAAAACCTTCCTGGCCACGTTTTGGTAGCTGGCACAGTCTAAGGTAATACAAGAGGCATGGTTTAAAAGGGGAGGTATTTTAGTAATAAAATATATATTTCTAGTAAAAGATATGATCTCTCCCTCAAACCTTGTCTCTCTTATTAAGCAGGGACTTGGTTGCAGGTCTAGTCTAATCTTACCTCCTCTTGACGGTCACACCATGACTTGTCATGCCATTTAACTGGCAGCTCGTGAGGTTCACATTAACTGTACCTCTGATAAACAAAACACTGCCAGGGCCCATTCTTTCGTCCTCTGAGGGTCTCCCTTAGCCTCCAAGACAGGGTGCCCACAACCAAAGCACCTGTTATCTCCTGACCCCCTGATAAATCCTCAGGCAAGGGATTGTTTGGGTTAATGCTAGCTGTCCCCAGCCAAAACCATGACAAGGACCTCGCTTACAATTAAACAACATTGACAACTGAGTGTCAGTGCCTGTACCCAGGTCCTGTACTGTTTAATTTGTTGGTGTGTACATAGACAAGGAGCCCAACAGGAATGGGATAATAATCTGTGGCTCTTATCAAGTCTAGAGCTTTTACATCTTCAGAGCACATCCAAATGTTATTCAACCCCTCGCCCTGCATCTCAGTGGTAGATAAGGAGCATGCTAGACTATGAGATGAGGGCCCGAGCAGGTCCACCAGCAGGGTAGTTTGGTTGTTCAACTTGAAGACCAAAATTGGCTGGGCAGTACAATGCTCATCTGGTGCCCAGGCAGATCTGTAAGAAATTCACTGCCAAGTGATGTCATCGGTGTTGAGCTAATGATCCAAAGAGGAACTGGCACCAAGAAGAGCTGAGTGTCCTCACAGTTAATGTCATTATCACTTCAGAAAAGTAATTCAAGGTACATGTTTGAAACTCAAGCCAACCTCAGGGATGGGACAGGCCCACTGGGTAAGGGGAAGATTATCCTTTCAGCATCTACCAGCCTTGCACCTCCTCCTTGTACATCTAATCAAGGGTATGGACAGGCAGGACCGTGGGCTGGATGGCATGACTGCTTTGGTGATTCCAGGCTAATTCTCTTCAAGTTTAACATGATCCATCACTTGTTTGAACAACCACCTTTTCCTCACAGTTGTCACCTCAGGCAGTATGTCCTTAGCCCCCTTTGCTAAGTAAGTCTGTATTTCAGAGAAGGACTTCAATGAGTTAAATTTGCAGCACTTTTTCTACATATTTTAAGCTCTGGTATCTTTTGTAGGATCTTCTGATGGTGCACTGGTGTCTCCTTCAGCATATGAGCCAGGGCATGTCTTGATGCCCAATGATACAGCCATTAAGGGACTCAGAAGCCCTCAAACCATGGTTTCACCTTCATACCTTAGGCACAAGTCTGCGCCTTAACAGCATGGACACCTCCCTCACCTGCTGCCAACCATCTTGACCTGACCTGATCAGCAAGTGAGCCGACTCTGACCCTGTGCAGGGCTCTGTGCTTCCAAACCTCAAGAGATAACTGATAGAAAACAGAGTCCCACAAGTGAAAGTCTCTGTCAATGCTCTGTGCCTGAAAGATCTCAGGACACCCTTGATCCAAATCAAATGAGTCTTGGTTTCTGTAAAGGCTCCATTGCCAAAACCTGCTCAACCCTTTACCCAACTCTTCTCTTTAGTAAGAGAGACAGCAGAAGACACTTCCAATGCTATTATATCCACTTGTTGTAACCCATCCATCATGAAACAGCCAACAGAGAGGCAACTCCCCCTCAAAGAGCACACGCTTCTCACCAATACATGCTGCTACTCTACGCCAGGATAAATGTTGAGTCAGCTCCACTGAATCTAGTAAAACTCTCCTATGTTTACAGAGTTGAAGAGGAAAAATTTGCTTATGATACAGCTGCCAAAATAAATGGGACCTTTATAGAAACAAAGTCTTACCACCTCGAAAAGACCAGATAGCACAGCAGTGATCACGAAGCTAGAAGAACCACACTTTCCTCCACAGAGATATCGCACATGATGGAAGAGACACACAGAGCTTCTCAGTAAAGCAGACCTGATGCTACAGAAGGACATAAAACCCCGAAGTCAGCATTAGCAAATCATCACGATACGACCTTTGTTGCAAAGCAACAAGAAAATGTGACAAGAAAATGATTCCATGAACAAAAGCAAAGGCATCCCATTAACATCACTGGAAATACTTGTGAGAATAAGGGAAGAAAAACTGGGCTCCTTTCAGACAAAGGGATGGAGAAAAATAAATGCTTAAGACACTTCCATTTCATCAAACAACCCAGCAGCCCTCTGAACATCTGAGACACCATTAATGCTACTTCAGATACTTGCTTTATCCGGTA
The DNA here is from genome assembly GCA_002844005.1 of Limosa lapponica baueri. Classification (NCBI taxonomy): domain Eukaryota; kingdom Metazoa; phylum Chordata; class Aves; order Charadriiformes; family Scolopacidae; genus Limosa; species Limosa lapponica. The sequence continues at coordinate 78,205 of KZ507044.1, read as the reverse complement.
CCCATGCCTGCAGCTGTGGAGTGCAACAAGGATAAACCTGCCCCCTCGTTAACATTTATCAGCATGACCAAATCAGATCCACAAGTGATTTCAATGACCTAGTCCTTCAAAAACCACATTTCACTGCAGATGTGATAAAAACCCAAGCTGTCTCTTCCATTTGCTGGATGGACTCTTTGTCACTCAGTTAAAAGGAAACCTTCTTCACTTTACAGTAGGTCTCGAAGAGAATAACCACTAAGTACAAAATTCAACCCTATTTTTAAAGCAAATAAAGAACAAATAAGGCCAGGAGTTCTTCATGATTTCTGAGCAGAAATGAAACAGCTGCATCTCTCCCTTTTGCCTAATGCAAGATGATTAATGAACAGATATAAAGTATTATGTATTTCATGTCAAAATTTTGGGTTTATAATGTATATAGGCAAAGAATGAAATAACATAATGGAACCTCAATAAAATTATAACAATTTAACGATAATTGTGCTTTTTGGTATCTCAAACCCCTCAACCTTCATAAAGCCTCATTATTTCAAAATAAACCTTTCAAAAAGCTCAGTAGAATGACAAAATGCTCAAATTCAAACACACACTTTGGAAGCATACTTTTCATATAGATGTTTTTCTCATTGTTAGATACTTTTTTTTTTCATATCAACTCCAACCTGTAATTCCATCTGCTATACAATTTCATGAACACATCTGTATTTCATTCCATATAGACAAAATACTACACCATAAAAATAGAAATAGCTGGGAACAGGCAACAAAAATAATAAAAATAAACCAAAAACCAAGCCAGATTTGTACAGACACCAGACCTGGATGAGGAAAAAAATGCTGTTTGTACTGAACAATTGTGCCAATTTTAGAGGAAAGACTATATAGAAGGGGTCTCGTGAAACCGAGGCTAAATATGTGTTTTGCAGTCCTGTCTTGTGCTTTAGGCAAAACCCATTAACATTTTCTCCACTGAGATTTATTCATGTTTGGGTTTCATTTCCTGCATCTTTCTTTTTTCCTTTCTACCTCTTCTTTTTCTTTTTCTTTTTCTTTTTCTTTTTCTTTTTCTTTTTCTTTTTCTTTTTTTTTTTTTTTTTCTTCTGGTTTTAAGTTCAGTAGTATTTTTTCTCCTTGCTTTAGAAAAAATATGTCATATTCCATTTCTGTCCAATTCTTTCTGGTCACTAATGTTTTGTTTGCTTTGACAAAGCAATAGGGGAAAATATTACTTTCCCTGCAATCTGGTGGAAAGGAAATGGAGAGGATTCCCCTCATTCTGCTCCCAGTAAAGCAAATGCTTCAGATCCATGGAACTGTTTTCTAATTGAGCAAAGAGTCTCAGCGTTTGGGGCTCAATGCTTTTTTTTAAATCCAGCCTCTGGGAGCAGGGTGGGAGTCAAGAACGGATTGTGCTGGGCAGATGTGAGCTTTGTCCCCTCACATTTTAGGTGGCAGGATCAAGCTGTGAGGCTCTCGGAAATGCTTTACTGGGAATAAACAGATGAGAGGTCTGGTCCACCTCAACAGTCCTCCCTGATGCTCCTCCCAATGCTGTAGGACTCATCCAGCATTTCGGTCATTATGGTATTGCTGGGTAGTCACTGGATCCAAGGACATTTTCCACCCCGTGGACATCGAAGAAGTAGGCAAAGTCCTGCTCACTGTACCAGGAGCTCCCACCTTCCTCACCCCTTCCATTGGCAGAGCACAAGGTACCATGTGGCTCAGAATAATGCACATGACCAAAAACTGAGACAGTTTTCACTTGCCAGGATGATATTTGTGCCCTGACGACGGGAGTCGTTGAGCTTGGTTTTAGCCCATAAAGTTGAAGTAGCTAATGTGAGCTCATCTTCTCATCTCCATCCACAGAGATGGGGAGAGACGGCCATCGCGAAGGAGATGCATCCCAGACACCTTAGCCAAGTCTCTTAGCATGGGCTGAATTGTCCCAGGGAACTTTTTGTCTCTCCCCATTCCCATAGAAAGGAGCTGGATTAGTGACTCTGGGTCAGTGGCTGACATTAGACACACAACTTCTCAGCAGCTAGAGTTAATTTTGATGAGTGTGGTCCCCATGCTCAGGGAAATACAACATTTCAATTATTTCAAAGAATTAATTCGCCCAAATGGAAACAGTTGAACATATTTTTCTTTCATCATTCTTAATAGCCCCTCTTTATTTCCTCCCTCTCCACCTCCTGCCAAATTCAGTGCTAAGATCAGACAAACCAAAATTGAAAGATCAGGACTGCAAATGATTTCTTTTCAATGTCACTGTTTGACTCTAGTTACAAACAGGCTGTATTTGTAGGGGGGAAGAAAAAGTAAACCAATTCATGTTTGAAAATTCTGGTGTCTATCTCACATCTCAAAAATACCACTTAAATGGAAAAGTAACAGAAATAATAGCCATCCACTCATGAACACAACATCGATTCTAGTGTACAGGAAAATAGGATCCAGACAGGATTTTACAACTAAGAAGGGAACATTACAATAAAGATTATGACATTTTATGAATATTCGTGTTATAGCTTTGAGCTTTATTGCAAAGCAAAAAATATATATTTGTATATATATATATATTTTTATCTACATATCACCTCTGACATTGTATACAACACTAAATCACAAGAAATCAAAGAAATCATAGTGAGGTAGATACAAAACAAAGGGATGTTGAAGAATCCAGCTGCTAAATTTGGCTTAACGCAACTGTCATTAACATATGTATATCCAACACAGCAGTGAGCTTTGATTCATAGCTTAATCAATGGATCCTACTAACATTGATATTGATATTGATATTAGAGCCCATTTAGAAATAATGTCATTTGGAAAGGAGGAGGGAGAGGGGAAAGTAAATCAGAAACGTTTCCTACAAACTAGTCATCTCCAAGGGAAAATTTTCCATTGATTCTTCATGACTTTTAATGTTGATAAAACAGCTCTGAGAAATAGCCTGTGTTCTAGGGGTACTAGTAGTGCGTGAGGGCAGACAAAGAGGGAGGACTCTACAGCAGGGAAATCTACTGGGGTTCAACATAAGCGAAAGAAAGATAAGCCATTTCCCCTCCCGTTTTGATGGCCAAGAGGAAGCAGCACACCCCGGGAATGCTTGAGGTTGCATTCACCAACATATGCTTGTGAATATTGGCTTGGACTTGTTGACGATGGCCAGCGAAACAAGGCTTCGGTAGAAGGGCAGCCCCTTGATGGATTCTGTTGCTCTTTACAGGCAACAGCAGACACGTGGCAAGAAAAAAGGTACCACTGAAGTTACCGGGTGTTGGTGTGACCGGTGCTGGTACCTGGTGGGATCTGGCTGCTTGGTCTGCGCTCTCACAAGGAGACTTGTTAAGGCACCTGGATGACTGGGGCTCTTCAGTTAATTCTCATCACAACGGCTTGGGAGGGATTTGGAAGAGCCTTGGGCTTCCCGGCTTTTGAATTTAGTCTATCAATGCAGGACAATATGTACCTGGTGCTTCCACAGGAAAAAAGATATGAAGATGAGAAGTGGTGGGTTTAGCTACAGCAAGGAGGAACCAGGTTGGACACAGCAAAACCTTTCCAATAAGGCGGAGCATAGGGATGGTTGGTAAAAGCTTTTCTTTGGGCCACTGGGCCAGCCTCATCCATGAGATGACATGTGCAGCAAAGGAAGGGCATGACACCCTCATATCTCCAGATTTGGGAGCCACATATTATCAGGGAAGTAAGGAGCCCTCAGGTGCTTTATGGGAAACACAGACAAAAACCTAAGTTTGAAGCTCTGGACTAGGCAGTCACTTTGCTGCTGCTCAAACATCTCCTATCTTCTTGCAAAGACAGGAAGCACTGCCCTGCAAGGAGTATGATTCCCCAGCTATTCTGCAAATGGTGGCAATCTGAGCTTTATTCTCATGTCATTTACAATGTCATGGCTGAATTAAAGAAAATGAGGAGAATTGACCAGAACGGATTGCTAATGAGCAGGAGAAGACGCCAATGTGATTGTTTACAGCTTGCTGTGTGAATCTACTAAACAAGTCACTGCTGTAGCTCAGATTTTACTTTTTGCTTTTCACGTAGCCAAAGAATGACCTTGTCCTTTAGGAAAACACACAGAAGGTTATTGCTTGTGCATTAATTTTCAAGGTTTTTTTTGTGAACCCCTACAGTGACTAGAAGACTGTCAGAGAAAGTGCGTATCACTAAAGAAAACCAAATCCCCTCTCTCTTGAGTGGGTCCCACTCTGAACTGCAGCCTGATGCCCTTCAGTCCTGGGAGGGGACTGACTGATGTGGAGGTGCCACTTCGGCAGGGGCTGCTGAGCAAGCATGGAGCTATGCTGAAGGAGATAACTTCAGATATTCATTGGCAGAGCAGAAAGAGGACAAGTCTCATGGTAAGCCATGGTGGGAAATGGTTTGGAAGCATGGTAAAGCCTGTCCACTTTTGGTGGGATTCAACTCACCTCAATGTAACCAGCTAAAGGGCACAGAATACATCTAAACAGGAAACCAACTAGGATGAATTCCTACCTGGAGGTATGTTGCTGTCACTCTTGAGTATGGAAGGGACCTTGATAACTCGCTGGATACCAAGATTTTCTGACTAAATTAGAGGGTTGGATCCCATGCTCAGACAGAGTACTTTGAACAAACATCCCCAAACAGGCTCTGTGTGTGTGTTTCAAGAAATATGCTCTCTTAGGGTCTGAAAGTGGCTTGTCCACAAAATCAACCTCTCCTGCTGTTTGCCAAACACACTCTTAAAGATTTTTTTTTCGTGTCACAAAAAGGCATTTTGAACTGAAAAACAGGTCTGCTTTTATTTTAACTCTGATGGGTGAATTTCTTTGCTTTGAAGGGGCTGTGTAACCCAGAGAGAAAGGATATATTGCCAAGCATCCTCCATGTATTTCTTTCCCTTATGTAGATTTTCTTGGTGAGTCATGGAAGGAAGAAGCCTTTGCAAGTTACTCCCTTTAAGAAACTGGAGTGTATGAATTTAAAAGATTTTAGCTGCAAGATTGTGGATTGAGTCAAACTTGAGCTTTGGGTTCCTCTATTCACTGAATCTAGCAATTAGAAAAGCATCTTCATTTTTTTCCTTCAGGCTTTTGTACAAACTACTAATTGGGGCAGAGGATGACTCCACTTGGCCTCCGTAGGTGGGCACCTCTCAGCCCTACATTTTCAGGGACGGAAATTAGTTGTTCTGCCTTAAAGTGAGCCAGGGGGGAAAAATATTGTCTTTGATTTGTGTGTGAGATTAGCTACTAACACAGCCCACAGATGCCTGCATCCTAATGGCAGATCAGGACAACTACAGCTCCTTGCAAACATCAGCCACAACCAGAGCCTAAAACCTGTCAGTGCAGGTACATGGAAGAGCCCACGTTTGTGCAGGAAGAGCAGATAAGTTGACACTTGAGGCAATACAGCTGTGTTACGTATTATAGCATTGAACAGACCATGTGTAACATGTAAGGCTGAGTGGGGTGTCCTGCAATGAATTATTTAGGTATGAATGCCTCTTTCTAGAGAACTGAGTTACATGAAGCACCCACAGGAGGTTTCTGAGCTCACCTGGACTTACAGATTAAACAAATGACTGCCAACCACTGCAGCCACAAGGTTGTGTAAGATGGGAAGACTGTCCCCAGCTTTTCCACTATGGTTGTTTTCAGATAAATGTGGCTTTAACTTCAGTTGAGAGGCTGACATGAAGTTCTTGTCAAGGATTCAAGTGCAAGAGACTGGCTGAAAGAAGTGCCCATTCTGTCACAGACTGATGAGGCCACTTGTGTTCCCACTGACACACGGAAGAGGTGCCACGAATTCATTCCCCTCATCCTTCCCACTCCTACTGGCTTCAGTAAGGGCCCTTTCTGCATCCACAGATGTGTATGACACCCAGTCCAGCTGTCCCTTGGTCACCTGGAAGAGCTTCACTAAATCAGGTGCCCAGTGAGTCAGAAATGGGGTTTCATCTGCCCTACCCCAAGACACTTGAGTCATAGGATCATAGAATATCTCAAGTTGGAAGGGACCCATAAGGATCAAGACTATCAGTCTTGATAGGTCTGCATGTAGTGTGTAGGTCAAGAGTGGACTAATGTCAGTAGCCCAGGGTTTTTTCCCTTTGCCAAGTTGTTTTAGTGCCTGGAGGCACCATAGCTGAGGAGAGTCTGATAAAGGGATCTGAAGAATGTTAACGTGGTGGGCCGTGGCTCTTAAGGATGGGGGGGCCTTGAGTAGAAGGAAGGAGAAGCACAACGGTACTCATTTAAAATGTGATGGTGATGGAATGAAGGTCAAAGCATGGCCCAACGTGGCAGCAGTGGGCTTCCTGAACAGAAGAGAGAGGGAGGACAAGGGGTAGGTTGGTGAAGATCTCACTGTAAACTGGCCCGAATCACCTCCCACTGGTACTGAAGGGGACTCTGCAGTATCTGCAGAGAGGGACCATGAGTGCAAAGTGCTTAAAGGCTTGGTAAGCATTAGCAACCCCAGTTTGACAGGCACAGAGAAGTGGGAGTGACACGCTCTAAGTGGCATGGTGAGTGTGGGTGGTGGGCAGCCACATCTTGTGGTCTCGTGGTCTCATGGTTTCCTGAGCTCATCACTGGACGACCCTGTTTCCTCACCAACACTCTCTCCTCAGCACCTGCTGGTAATCTGAGGTGGGGAAAGAAAGGTTATAAAGGCTAAATCCCCCCGCTCTGGAATTTGCACTGTGAATAACAGGGGAGGACAATTTTCTATCTTCCATCTAAGGACCAGGAAGAAGCTTACCCAGTAGAGCCAGGCTATTTATTGTAGCTTGAAAACCTTAAAGAAACACAAAACCTTTAGTGTTATGGTATAGATGGACATGATCATGTGCCTGGATATGTGTATATATTATACACACCCTAACATTGACATACACTATTATATATTTCTATAATATATAATATAGTATATAATACACACACACGCGCGTGCGCGTGAGATACTTAACTCCTCTTAATCAAACCTCTCTTCCTTGAAGGCTGGGTAACACTCACTACTTTTTCTATATAGACAACTTTGTACATACAAGTCGTAAAGTGCGTTAAAAAGCGCGTAAAATTTTCTATGTAGAAAACTATATACATATAGCACACACATGTACTAAAACACTTGAAGTTAAGCCAAATTTCACCTTCATCTTCACATCCCCAATACCTACAATACAAAACCAGAATTAAAAAAAAGCAACCAAAAGAAGTACGTAAGGAAACAATTTAAGAAAAAATAATCCTAAAACCCAAGAGAGAGAAAAATGAACCAAGAAACAAAACCAAACCCAGAAACAGTCAACAGAAGCCTGGCACATGTAGAAAACATCAATTCACTTAGAGAACATAAAGAGGGTCAGGTCCGAACCTCCTTTTTCTTAAAAACAAAACCAAACCAAACCCCTTTTGTTTGTCTGTTTGTTAGCTCTTATTATTTGTGAAAAGTCACAGTAGCACTCTCACCTTGAACCAGAGTTTGGAACTTTTTGTGTTTCTTTGTACAAAAGAAAAAACGGTTTAGGTTATGGAAAATAGTTGGGAAATTTGAGGTTGGAGAGAGGAGATAGAGAGAGAAACTGGAAGATTGCATAGTTGTGAACAGTGGCTTCTCATCAAGGTGAAAAAGTGCATCATCTGATAAAATAGCATTTGACTATTATTTTTTGTTCGGTTCCATATGTTTTTTTTTCCTCAGTCAACTGTACATGTCACACATGAAAAGGTATATACAGCACACACACATGCTAACATTAAACGTCTGACATTGAAACAGCCATTCTTTAAATGTTCCATCAGAGTTTTTTCCATGCGAATTTGTATTCTTTTTTAAATACGTTTTTTGCTACATCCTAAGACCACAAACTTGTCTAAGCCCATCTCATGTAATTTTGATTGTTAGCAACTCAAAAAGGGGAAAAGCACCAGAATGGCTCGGTTTGATCACCAAACCTCTGCTTTGACTTCTTTCTTTTTTATTTTTCATTCCTTCAATCACTGCTGGTTGTTTGCCTTTTTTTTTTTTTTTCTGTTGTTGTCATTTGTTTGCTTTAATTTTCCAGAGATGGGAAAAAACAATTGACTTTTTTTTTTTTTGTAAGTGTTCTTGAGGTAAGAGTTATGCTCAGCACCTGGGGCAGGCAACAAAGCTTTCAAAAGCATTTGAGAAATGAAGTGTGAGTCCGAACACTGCCACCAATGTCATAAACTAACAACAAAACAAAACAAAACAAAAATTGAGATGAATATTCCAGCTAAATCTCCCACCCTCTTTCTATCCCTCTTTCCTTTTCCCAAAAATCACAAACAGAATTAGAAGGAAATAAAAGTGACTTGGCACATTCCCTCTTGCACAAGCCAAATGAAAAAAGACAGGTGTTGTGCATTAAAAAGGATGCTTCAAAAGCTTTTCATGCTTGCTGCCTGCCTCAAGTGCATTTTAATATACGTCTGATCATTTACATTTATATAGGAAAGTCATATTTGTTACACTTTATACAGGATCGCTTCATTTTTGTCCTTTTTAAACCTTTTCACTTTTTTTTTTTGTTTTTTGGATAGAGAGTTGGTTATAACAATCTACAGTAAGGCTGCACAGGAAGAATTCTGTGTATTTGTTTGTTTTTTTTTTTTTCTCTAAGAACCAAAGTATATAAAATGAGGTTTGTTTCTAGCACCTTTTACAGTATTATTGGTGTTGTTCCCTTTAGTAGAAAATACCTTCACTCAACATCTGTTCTATCATCTGTCTGCAGTTTCAGCAATACTTCAAAGGTAACGATAAGGTGACGATTGACCCAACCCAGCAGCCCCTTGACAAAAAAGAAGTCCCGTCCCCCCCACCTTGAAGTCAGGCAGAACTACTCCCGCGAGCAAAGCCAACCGCCGTCGCCGGCTCCCCTCCTCCCCACCAGCGAGGGCTGCGGCGCTCAGCTCGCTGGGAGCAGCGCGGGAAACCGAGCATCCGAAGAGAAAAAAGAAAAGAACACACCTAGTTGGAGTCTCGCTGGGGAAGGGGAGATGGAGAGGCTCACCAGAGGGATGGTTTCGCTAGCGGGGAAATAAACCCCCCCCTCGCCTCGGTGCAAAGAAAAGGCAAGGATGCTGCCCCGGGATGCTGCTCCAGGATGCCGCCCCACCAGCCCCATCGTCCTCCATTCATGGCAAGAGGAGACCTCCCCATACCATGGCAGGAGGAAGATGTTGCCTTGTGGCATATGCTGGCGATGGGGAGAGCTATCTGGGGCAATTGCTACGGTGTGAAACAGCAGCTTTCACGGAGCGCGTTTCCGGGAGAGGGGAGGAGAGAAGGGAGCCGGTAAAACGAAGGCGGGAAAGAGAAGCTCCTTGCCAAAGGCTGTAACGCTTTACAGGATGTTGAGCTGTTGGTTTCACTCGAGCAGTGTATGATCCTGCAGAGGAATGGTCCATTCCCCACACAGTGGCATCAGAACCTCAATTATATATATATAATTATAACTGTAGCAATATATCTATATATCTATATTTATATATGTATACATTAAAGTCTGTTACTGCACCGGCACGTGATACAGAGGAAAAGTACTGGCGTTGCTGTTTGATGCAAGTGGTTGCCTTGACTGAAGTCCTGCAAAGGGTAAGCACCACAAGAAAAGGCACCACAAGGCTTTGAGAATTGAAATGTTGCTGCCCTAACACCGCCGTCGTCAGGAAACAGGAAGGGCTTTTTGGAGTTAATGAGGGCAGGTGGGGCCAGACCAAATTCTGGCCTCACTGGCGGCAGAAAAACCAGGGCATTCCCAGAAAAAAAACCAGTGGGGTTCATGCAGAGGGGCTGGTGCCTTGGTGAAACCGAGACCAGAATTTGGTCTTTTAAGGGGCACGTTGATTTTGCGAGCTCTTATCTAGCACTTGGGACAATTGTTAGCAGCCCTCCTAAATGAAAATGACCCCATCTTGCCATGTGCAACATGATTGCACCAGCCTAAGGAAAGCAGAATTGGACTTTTGAATGCTCAAACCACAACCTAACGTAAACAGGGCACAACCTCACATGGACTGCCTCCTGGGATGTGCTGGATGCCTTCAGCTTCCACTGAACCAGGGGAAGTCGAAGGCGCTCAGCGAGTCTGATCTCATCCCTCTGTGGAGCCCTGCCCTGAATATCTCAATCCGTCACTCCCCGGGGAGCCCAGAGAAGAAATTGTCCTGGACACAGACAACAATCTTGATGGATTTACAGAAGTCCCGCTGGACTGAGACGGAGATCAAAATCTGCACATCTGGTTTTCTGAGGTTTTAGCCCGTGGTTTCTCATTCACTCCTTACTCTGCTAAAACCTCCACTGCACTAAATACTTGGGTTGGCCCTTGCTCTATTCCTTTCGCTCGTAAATTCACGCTCAGGCATGCACAAGCATGCACATCTTGCCCTCCAAGACGTAGAAATTAGAGGAAGAGCTGGGGACAGAGTCCATACTCAGAGCCCTCCTGTGAAGCGAGAAGTCGCTGCAGACACTCTCTATAAACAACGGGCTTCCCAGGCGTAAGGTAATTGCTTGGTGATCGAAAAAGAAAAAGGAAGAGACTCGCAGGCACTCTATGCCAAGTTAATAGCACCAGTTTTGCATCATGTTGACACCTGTCAGCCCATCCCATCAAAACCACCGTAGCTCTTCAGACAGCCGCTGACGAGCAGCCTGCCCCTGCTCTCGGCGGCGTTGCACCAAATCAAGGGCAGCGCCACCGAGATCGGCAGAAATGCTCTCGCTGGACATGAGAGGAGGGTTGGGTCTGCCCTCGGCCACTTCTCTTGGCCAGCTCAGAGCAGGGGTTGCTGGAAATCCTTGTATCTCCGAAGCACCACGCATGCAGCTGGCTGGCGGAAGCTAGAAATGGAGTTGAAAAGCCACTGTAAGGGACCAAAGGAGTTGCCTGTGGCAGGACTTGAAGTAGTTTTCCTTGTTTATTCAGACCCACTTTGGATCCCAGTCTCTCTAGACCCCCAGTAAGGATGGCCCAGGTACAGAAGAGACCTAGGAAGGAGCCAACCGCTCCCAGTCTAACTGGCAGAGCCTTGATCCTAACTTGGATGGACAGGCATCCTCACCTGCAAGACACGATGAGTCAGAAGGGCACTGGAAGGACAACTTCAGATGAATGACCTGGGTCCAGAATGGGCTGAGTTTGGTTAATAAGGCAAGATTCAAGGCATGGGCATGACTAAGTTTCAAGCTTAGTTAACAAAAAATGTACTGCTTGCTAGGAAAGCTTAGGCCATTATTTCCGTCTGACGTGCTCGATTGAGAGGGCCTGGGGTGAGCCAACCCCTCCTTTGGAACGTTTCCAATCAGACAGGATCTAGGGTGGGACAGTAAGACACAGGGATGCCTGTGCCATGGGCTGTTGGGAATGCACCTGATGGCCCATGTGCTCTTTCCATCTCTGCTTTCTCTGACTCCATGACTACACAAGACCCTGCTAAATCCCTGGTTTCTCAGTTGACTTCCCCATCTGCTTTCTAGAGAGCAAAGACTTTCAGGGGTGAAGAGAAACACTCCCCAAAAGTTTAGTGTGGCATCTTGTGTGGGTTGTGCTAGTCCTCCTCGAGAAACCCAAATTCAGATCAGCCTGCCTCTTCGTCTCTGCTGGGCTACATGGAGACAGGGGGAAGGTGACACGATGCTTTGTCCTGCTCTGCCCAACACCACTGAAGGGCATTTGATGTTAAGGTCTTGAAGCACTTCACTGACACTACCTCAATAATCCTCATAATCCTCATAGCATCTTCGTGAGGTAGGCTTTACACCTCCCATTTTACAGATGAGGAAACTGAGGCACGGAGAAGTTACATGACTTGCCCAAGGTCACTCAACCAACCACGGTGAAGCTGAAGGCTATTCTGTGGCAGGTCCTCTCCGCGTTTTGTAAAATACTTAGCACAAGGGGGTCCTAAGCCTGGCTGCAGTCCCAGGGTGCCTTCTGCAAGGCGAATGGACAATATTCAGTAGACACAGTTTAATGCAGTGCAAAAACATCAGAAGAACCCAGGTGTCCTGCTTTAACAGCTTCTTTTTACCATTTTGTAGTGATTGGGGAATTTGTTCTCCTTGAATAAGGTTTATCTGAGGAATCAAGTGCAAGAGTATTTTCCGGGTTTTGAATGTTAACGACAAGTTCCAGCAGTGATTAGTCAAATTTCAATGTTTATGGGAAAAGTGGCACTTCTGAAATATAAGTATTTAAATTGTGCTATTCCTTATGGCTGTGCCAATTTTCCAGTACTATCAAAATTCACTAATCAAAAATGCTCCTAGGATGAAAGCTAATTTGAGAAGATACAGTGAACTTTCAGAATTCCTTTCAATCGGAAGATGCTCAAGAGGCTTTTCAAGGAGTATGTAACTAGTCTGTTCTCCCACCACTTCCATAGGGTGGACAAAGATCTTTAAACCCATGTTGCAACACCTGGGGCAAGTATGGCAGGGCAGGAGGTGGGATCGGTGGTGGGAGCCAGACACCAGCCTGACCATTCCCATATCACGTGCCCTGGAGCACAGGCCAATGGTACTGGGGAACATATTACATCTGCCAGCAGAGACAACCCTAAAATCCCCCTAAAATCCCCTTGGTTTTCCCAACCAACAGCCCATGGCAGAGATGGAGAGAGAACACGTATCTTCAGGCACCATGATTTTACCTTCCATATAAAACAGTGTGTCCAAATATATACACACCAAAGGGATGGTATTTCCTTGCAATCAAGAAGCCATTCAAAGCCTCTGAAATATATAACCTTCCTGTGAAAACCCTGTTTTTAGGGGAACAGCTCTATGATGGGGCGTGGTATTGTCCGGTTCCCAAGCAGGTCACCCTAAGTCTGTGGCAGGGAACACACAGAAGACCACGCAAGGGCCTCACCACAGCTATCATCTCATACTGGTTTCATACCATGGGTAATCACATTGCCTTGAGTGGAATGGTCTGAACTTGGCCCGATGACATGGGCAGAAGTCACCAGAACTAGATGTGAAATCGTCCTTCCCTGAGTAATTTAAACACTTTTGAAACTACTTCCCATTCCTCATTGGAACAAAAAGGCTGGAACGGTAAAACAGTTTGCAGAGCGGAAACATTAGCCCAAATAATTGTGGTTTTTTTTTTTTTTTCTGATAGGAAAACATTTTCCACTAAAAGAAAGGTTTTAGATCCATTTTGGGAGGGGACACGTTTTGTAGCTAATGGCAAACTTTGGCATTCAATGTAAAAATCTCTCACCTCTCCCTTCCCTCCACAGAGAAGATGGGGGCCAAGGGATTTGGCTGTGATACCTATTTAGACACTTTTTAGAAAACGGCCATCACAGGTCTCCTCCAAATGGCTGCAATTACATCCAATTTAAGGCTTGTTTAATTGCTCCAGTAGTACTAAGAGGTCTATGGATAAGTGGGAACCAGTCCACTTCTCCTTCTACTTAGCCATCATAAATTTGTTGACTGATCTTTGTTGACTGATTTGTTGACTGGTCTTCAGTAATTGTTGAAAAAAGCAGATTATACGGAAATGGTGTGAAACTAGAAATTTAAGGGGGTTGCCTGGGGTACACTTGGTGTGGAGCTGGTGACACTGTTTCAGCAGTGTCAGCTCAGAGCAAGTCCACTGAAATCAGGCGGCTTCAACTTCAGGCTACGGATATTTCTGCGGGTGCGTGTCCCCGTGTGTACTCATATGCCCTCAGAAACCGAAATAAAATCCTAAAGCGAACAGATTGCAGGTGTAATCATCTGGCATTTGTCCTGGATCTTTGCTGCTTGGGAAGGAACAGTGTTTGCTTTTAAGGTGGAAGAAGGGGAGGGAAGACGGGGGCGGTGTGCAGGTGGTGTTCAGCTGGGTCTGAGGGAAGGAGGCTCTGGCACCGGCAGTGAGTTTTATTGGTAAATACAGCTAGAAAGGAAAATATGAGCTGCTTGTCCTTGTGACTGATGAACGGGAATGACATCTGGAGAGAAAACTATAATCATTCCCTTTGAGTGGCGTTTGGCATTTGAATTCTAAGGGCTGGAAATCAGATTTTGGAAGGGGGGGTGGGCTTAACCCCTGCAAAGGAGGGCCCAGTTTGCTGCGTGAATTAACAGGGCTGTTCTCATTGCAATGGCCACACTGGGGGAAGGGGAAACCATCTCTTCCTCAGCTAAAGCCAGAGACCACGAAGCCCCCGTGTAGGTCAGGGATATGCTACACTCAGATGGCTCCACTTGGAAAGAAACTCCTGGTTTTGTCCAAGTTTTGCCTGGGTTTTGACAAAATCTACAAACAGAAAAACCTATGATCACAGGTTAAGAAAAAAACCAACAGGGCCCAGTTTGGGCTCCCCTGGCACCAGCAGAAATGACTGTTTTTAGCATAAGGAGAGTAAGGATGGACCTGGACATCAATTGGAGCTTTACTGATTTATACTGACACTGCATTGGGCCCTCATTTTTGGTCTGATTTTGGCCTCCAGAATGTCTTAAGAAGTGGAAGATCAAGGGGTACAGCATTTCCTCAGAAGGACCTTAAGCTTCTGATGGTCTTTTACGCCTGTTTTTACTTTAAAAGAAACCAACCATACAAGGAATATTTATTTCAACCCTGCTTGCAAATCCCAAATTGCTAGCACCTCGCACCAGAAACTGCCTCCCCCATCTCAGAAAGCCCTTTGGAATTCACAATGTGTTCTTATATATTAAAACATATATACTGTTGCAGTAACATGGCATGTATGCTTTTCTATATTTCCACAGGGCTGTGTATATAGACACGGGCATACATGTTGATTAGTCCCTTTAATCCTGAAAATTCATAGCCACCCACTTCGCATCATGCCTAATATATAGGAGGAGGAATTGTCTCTCTCCTCTGGCTTTTTTACCTTTGCAGTTAGAGTAGCCGTTGCTGCTGAAGTGGGTCAAAGAAAACAACCGGGTGCAATCACAGCCAGGTCTATTTACCGTCAAACAGTACATTTTCAGGAAAATTAAAGGGCGATTTATTGATAAGGTGAACTTTTTGTCTTTTCCCTTTTTTTTTTTTTTTTAGTGTGTGTGTATATATATATATATATAATGCCCTCAATACCTTATAGGCTATATCCTATTTACTTCCATGAGCTGGGCGACAACTAGCTTTGAAAGCATCCTGCATTTACATCTTCTTTTTTTTTGCTCTACTAGATACACATGAGACTTTCATTGCTTTCAAAACCACACTTGCCCTCTCTCACCCCTCTCAGTCCATCCCTGTTCAAGACACAGATGTGTGTGGTGCTTCTTAGGACAAAGAGGGAAAATCTACATGTTGGCCAGCATTTGGTTGGGTCGAACAAAGCAGTTAGCATAGCACCGAAGGAGTTACATTGCTGTTTGTTTTTTTTTCCCAGCTTCAATCTCTTTTTTTTTTTTTTTGGAATAGAAGCAGTAAAAAGAACCCAGAAGCACTGAGCTGAGTGCTTAAAAGAGGACAGATAAACGGCTGGGGAGAAGAACGGGGAAGGAGAAGACCCAAAGCCCACGCAGATGAGCAGTGGCCCATCTGCAAGAGTTGGGCTTCTGGATTTGCTCTGCCCCAGAGGGAAGATATGCAGCTGCCTGGTTAGTCGTGTGGAAGAGCCTGGCCCATGTAAGCCAGAAGATTTTGAACTACCTCCTCATGGTGGACACAGAAAAGGGACGGGGAAGGTACGTGGCAGACCAAGACGGAGCTAGAGGAGGGTTTCCTAGCTTCGTTCTTGCTTCATGCAAGGCAAGTCTTGGGTTGGAGAAGACAACGGCTGCCTGAAACACCGCCCGGTTATCCAGATCGGGCCAGATTTCACAGTCCTTACTCAGGAGAGAAAACAAGACCCAACAACAAAACCCAGGAGTTTTGCCTGAGTAAGGAGCGCATAAGTAGACTTCAAAAAAGCTTTTCTAAGAGGGAGCAGGGAGTCTTGCCTCGCATTGCATTTCCAAAAGAGATGTTATATGATGGTCAGGACACTTAGACAACTAAAACACTTGGCTCAAAACCACACACAAAAAAAACCCCCAGGCTTTCAATCACATGCTTTTTTTCCCCTTCCAAATTATCTGACCAGTGGCGATATTTGGAGCAACGAACTGGATCCCTTCCCTCATTCTAAAGAAAGTTATCCTGGGTTTCACCAGAGTATCTGAGGGTTCAACCAGGGATGAATCCACCTCGATAGACACATAATCAACAGTCAAAACTCCCACTGACGGCAAGGGAAGTTTTGCCTGCGGGAGGATGGTGAAGGCAGGCCTGGTCTAGTTTCTCTGGATGTGGCACAGAATTGTCCCCAGGAAAGTGGGTACTTTGAGAAGAGTCACGTGTGAGCAGCGTTGGGTCTAGTTTATCCTTTCACAACCCACCTTCGCCCTTCGCGTAAGGAAACAGTTAAAAAAAAAAAAAAGCTACTGTACAACCAAGTAAACTTCAATTATTGTGCTGTCTTAGGCAGTCAAGAAACTTAAAAGGCAAAAACGAAAAGAAAAAAAGGTTTTTCACTTGTTTGTAAGTTGAGACGCTAGTTTTCCCATGCCTAAAGAGTCCTCAGCAAACAGTATACCAGCCTCCCAAAAAAAGTCCAGGCTATTCCAAAACAGCGTGAGCAAATTTTTCACTGTATTCAGATGGAAGCTGATGACTGAAAGATTAGTGCACATTAACCGTGGCTGATGAGAGCGACTTTTAAAGAAATTCAAGTATTCATCAGTAATCTGTTCGGTTCAGAAATACTTTTGTGATGTCTAGTTTCAAGTTTCCAGAAACAGAAAGGAAAAGGGAAAGGTCACCTGTTGTGTAGAAAAATAATATTGCAAACAGTGCTATTACATTTGACCAGGAAAGCAAGGCTATTCAGTTGGCGCACAACAATTTTCACCGTTCCTTGCTTTTGGGGAGAGAAAAGACTTAAGATCACTTTCTCGACACACGCACGCACGCACCAGCAGGTTGTCCTTCTGCGTGTTGTAACAAACCCCTTTTCGGCTCATTCCCGATAACGGCACAAACCCAGCAAGAATGAAGTTTTTTACGGCGCACTTCCAGCACGTCTCACACGCATTTACTTAAGCCTCACAACACCCCTGTGAGGTAGGTAAATATTATTATACCCATGTACAGATGGGTAAACTGTAGGCACAGAAAGGTTAAATCACTTGCCCAAGGTTACACAGCAACTTCGTGGCAGAGCTGGGGTCGAAACCCAGGAGTACTGTCACCCAGAAATCTGCAATGAGTTTTAGACCGTGGCCACTTTCTACACTCGCTGTAAAAGACCATCTGACAAACACAGCAGTGCATAAATCCAAATAACTCCGCGTATTACAAAGAAGTGCCTGGTTTTCCAACAGATGCCTTGCTGCACGTGTCCCAGAGGTGGGGGGGGGGAAGTAAAGTTTATGTTCTCAAATAATTTTTAATTTTTATCTGCTTGCAATGGTTTGTTTTGTTGTGGGTTTTGTTTTGTTTTTTTTTTAGTTTTTTAATATACAACAGGAAATCATAGTCCACATTATTTAATCAGCAACGTCACCTTCCAATTGGGTCGTGCATATGTCTGAATATACGTTAAGGTCCAGATGGTTTATGCAGATTTATTTTAATTGTCACCAATTGCCTCCCTCCTCATCAGTGGAACAGCCAATGGAACATATGCAGCTCTCCGTCACCTCATTTTCTCATTTTTCTCATTATCCTACTGTCTGAGCTTCAAGTAAGGAACAAGGGTTGAACACAGGCAATATCTAGCACAGCAGGAAGGCTCCCACCTTACTTCACATCACACCTCAACAGAAAAGAGCCACCACAGCCCTCATTCCCAAGTTCAAACGCAACAGAACAATGAAGCGATTCTGAACGTGCTCATGGAGAAAGAAGCGGATTGCAACAATCTCTAGCGGTACCCAAAGGTCTGGAAATGCATTCTGCACACAGTGAAAGGTTTGCCCACGTCTATTTGGGATAGCCTCAAATCTTCTCGTTCAAACCAGGCTGAGATTCTCTGCACCAGAATACACCTGAGCTCCAAGGAAAAAATAAAACCAGCAATCATAACCCTGGGAAACTTCCATCCCCAAAGGCCCAGGGCTTTAGACCACTGCCAAAAGAACAACATGCAAACTTCAGCAAGCAAAGGGTACACAACGGAGTTCACATCATCCCTACCATCTACCATCAGCTACCTCAGCTTCTATGGGGATCAGTATAGACCTTATTTTGTTGCGGTTATTTGGGTTTTCGTTTTCTGGGGTGGTTTTTTTTTGTTTGTTTGTTTGTTTGTTTTTTTCATGACCACATTCGATCTGAACAGAATCCAGAGAAAAGCCAACCCAGTGAAAGAAGAAAAGTCCCTAGAAAAGCCTGTCTCCGCAATTTTCCGCTGACTCCGGCAGCTTCCAAATTGTCTCTAGCCCAAGCTGCCCAGCAAGCAGGCACTAAAAGGTTTTGCAAATGCACAGTAGTAAGTTTTCCTTTTCAAAGCACCTCTGAGCTTTAACGAAATCACGCTGGATGGACCTCAGGACCACATTTTCTTCAGGAGGTTGAGTCATGCCGCGGGTGTGGGGGTGACAGGTATGTCATGCATTTCTGCACAGGGATGAGGAGCAGGGATAAATTGTGAAGTGAATCTGGAGTGTACAAAAAAATATGTCCGAAGAGCAGGGGATGATTGCTCTCTGAAAGTCAACAGCGAGGCTCCCCTCGTGAGCAGCCTCAGCCAGGTCTTAGCAGACCCCTGACTAAAGCTTGAAATTAATTTTGCCCTGTTTCATCTAGTCAGCTTTAAATAAAAATACATGCAAATGACTACTGACTTTTGGCAGGTGCAGAGAAGGACAGGACGAAGCAGACAATAAGCTCCAGCCCAAAAGACTGAAAAAATATATATATTTACACTTGAAATTCGTGGTTTGCTTGCACTTTCTGCTGGTAATTACACTACAACAGCTCCTTTTCTGCAGTTTAGGTTGGATAAACTCTGGATGAAAAATGTCTTGTGTGGGTGGCAAAGCATGACAAGGGCATGGGCAGGGACCTTGTAATTCCTGTATTTCCATTGTTGATTTGGTCTGGTCTGAATCATTCCTGTCTCCAAATTAGCTGCCTACAGATGTATAATGCTATCATGCTAAGCATGCCAGACATCTGACGTGGAGGGAGGGACAGACGGATGGCTTGACATCAGCACGATAAAAGTGACGCTGTTTGCAAAATAACCTCAGCAAAAAGAACAAAGTGAACTGAAAAAATATTTTGTCCATCGAATTGGGTGGAAAATAGAAAAATGTCAGATCGGAGCTGATGTTCTTCACCAAGTCCTGACTCCCCAGTACTGGTCTGTGGCACACAGTTACATCTTTATTAGTAAACTAAGCACTGCCAGCATCCATTCTGGCCACGAAGCCAACTGACAAGTGCTGGCCATGTCCACACTACTAAACTCTTTTACTCCTGATACAGAGCGGCTGCATCCAAACTGCTGATTGGGGATGGTCTCTGACCAGCATCAGTGCCTGTGCAAGCTGTGCCCAAGCCTCGGGCTCGTTGGAGTCGCTCAAAACCATGGCAGGGAAGATTCGAAAAATATAATAGTGGGGATGGTGGAGCCCTTGTTCCCTGGCTTTTCCCTGGTGTGGCATAGTTGGCTGGTTTAGATGATCCCAGGGTGAATCCAGCAGCACAAATGTGCCAGAGACGTTGCCCACTGATCTTGCGATGTGTATTTATGGATGGACTCAACCTTCTCCACGACAGTTTGAAAAACGCTTCATGCAGTATCTTTTGGCAAGAAGGTGGAACATGGTCTAACTAAGCTACCAGGGAGAAGCTGAGGAGTAAAACCCAAGTGAAACCAAAACAAGTCACTGGCCATCCTGCCAAATTGCACACCAAAAATCAAAAAGATCCTGGGCAAAAAAAAACAACCCAGGAGGCAGGGACTAGAGTCTTAGCATTGGGATTAGTACCAATAAAGAGCTGGGGGTTATTTTCCTCCCCAACCTTTTGGCTTGGCAAAAGGCGCTGTTTGGCAACAAGATCACAGATAAACCCAAGAGGAAATGGTCACCACACCAAACTGTCCACCATGAACTCGTTGGGTGTAGTAGTAGAGCACACGCTTTACGTTAAGGCTGTAATGAAGTCCTTCAAAGAGAAATAGTTCTTCAGGGTTGACACAGGCTCTCACTGGAAATCTTTTGCTAAATCAAGATGCCAGTGGATATATATCATTCAAAGAAAGGACTAATAGCAGAGGCAGAATGTTTATGCAACTAAGGGTAATGAAACAGTCTGAACACTCAGTGGAGGCACCTGCCTTCATTGTTATCCATACCATGAGCCACGAAGGAGGACTTTGGAGCAGGGGTGTGTCAAGCCCTTAGTCAAGCTGGTTTGGTTGTGAGAAATTAGCACTGTGTTGAGAGGTAAGGTCACTTCTAGAGTGTTTTGCCCCTCCGCTCCCATAACGGGATGGAGGGGACGGCTGTTGGTGTGGTGATCTGGAGCAAG
>KZ507044.1:25562-47492 GCA_002844005.1 Limosa lapponica baueri | reverse complement strand
GTATGGATTATTACTGGTATGTAAATAATAATGGGCTGCATAGACTGTTTTGCTATTCATTTTCCTCATAGGACATTTCCCTAACCAGTTTCTCCAGTGTACCCCCAGTCCATTGTGGCAGATGAGCACTATTCCACGTATGGTGAACATCACTCACAAGTCTGATTCAGAAATGGCCTGCCCTCATCTATGTGGGCATCTCTGTACTCTACTCAGAGCTGGAGTGACCAGGGATGAAAGACCAGAGCCTGACACTGGGAAGAGATGTTGCAGCAGTGGATTCGGGGGCCAATCTCCAAGTAGATATGGACAACAAGAAGAGGGTCTTCTACCACCGAATCCCACTGAGGCTTGCTTTGAGTTCTATAAAAGACAGTCCATGTCCAAGCTAACACAGGAAGGGCTCTTCCACATTAGACGTGGAGAACATCCATGTTCCCAAACCTTTTATTGTGAGAGTGAGAAAGTCTTAACAAGGCAACTTCAGAACAGCTTGCTCACGTGGAGAGTTGCCCTCCCACCCTTTGCCATTTAAAGGTTGGCTCATGTCCTGAAATGTGAATGCTTCCTAAAACCTTTTCTTTTTGCTCAATTAAGATGTCCTCACTGACCCCAGAAACATTGGATCTCTTTTTAGTTCCCCTCCAGCCTTCGCCTCAGCACTGCCTTGAGGAACTGAGGTCCACAGGTTCACTACGGATTGTGTTTCAAAAGGACTTGCTTTTCTCCCCTTTCATCCTGCTGCCTTTCAGCTCTCCCAAATGCCCCCTTTTCTCTACTGCCAGAAGAGGTGACCGGCCACATTCGTCTGATCTGTGCTCTCATTATCTCGGTTGCTTCTGTCATGTCTCCTCCTATTCATCTCCTCTGTGAACTCGGGAGCTGCCAAACTGGCTCAGGCCCTGGGGCCATCCAGTCTTGTATCTTCTCCTGGATGCAAGCCAGTGACTGATCCTTCACAAGCACCCCAAGCCAAGCAGAAATGGGATAATCTGCCCTCTGTTTTGGGTTGTCCTTGAATACCCTCAGTGAAGTGTCAAATCTCCTGTTGAAAATGTTTGCTATCACCCACCACATAAGGACTGGCAAAGCTTCCCCCCTGTTTTAAAAAGTTCTTGATGAAGACATTCCTTGCATTACGTGCCTCAGTGTTTATCCCACCCAAGGAGAGCTGTCTGAGACATGGGATGAGTTTCCCTTTGGAAATGCCTCTTTGTCTCTCCATTGGCTCTACCTGGAGTGTGGATGATCAAACTGAAATGACCAAAAAAGGAGAAGAGGGTAAGATGAAAAGTACCCTAGGCAGCAGTGGTTTGGCATTCACCAAATCCCCACAGGAGCTCGGAGGAGACCTCTGAGTTCCAGCAAGGTGAGGAGAGCAGAAAGGAGGGCTGTGGAAACCTGTTCCTGACTCCAAGATGAGCAGAATAGCTAGCACCAGCTTCTGCAGAGCAGCAGTTGACAGACCTAACAAAATGTGGGCAAATTAAGTGATGTAACACAATGATCTTATACCACTGAAGGCCAAGTAGGCAAAACAACCCCCCAACACCTCCCTGATGAGAGAAGGGTACCATGATCAGTCAGAGGACACAGTCAAATTGCATTTCCCTGAACAGCCAGATGGAATTATCACCATCCTCAAGAAAGTGGTAGCAGAAAGACAATATCCCTGCCCCTACATCAATGAGAAGAAGGCTGATCTCAACAGGCATATGTGTATACAGTCCTCACAGCCATGTAAGCCCACTGTTTGCTTTCCATAATGGCCTTGCCCCTTTCATAGGATGCTGACTGCAGGTATCTCAGTTTTTACCTACTTATGTAGGCAAAAAAGCTGCTGACATCCACTCCCCGCTGAGACATTTCTGATAGCACTTAGATGAAGCTGAAATCTCAGTCCTTATGTATGCATAGATCTTCAAACCAGCCTCTCCTCACCTAACTAACCAGGATCTTTGGTCTTGTACAGTGGCTCGCCACCAGATTATGGCTCATAAAAAACCAGCAGAGAGGAGAAGGTCACACAGGAACCCAGGCCTTGAGAGAACCTAGGTCACTGTGGTGGCACCTAAACTAGCAAATGAGAAACTATTCGTTGACCTTGAGCCCAGCTGGCAGAGTCTGCCATGTCCATACTATTAAACTCTCTCAGACTCCAAAACAGACTAGTTGTATCCTATCTGCCTTTTGGGACTGGTTGCTGGCCTATGAGAACTCATTTTCCCATGCTTGGGAAAGCTTTGGGAAAGGGCTAGCTGGCCAAAACTATACCAGGGACGATGTTACCAGAATCCCTTGAGTGCAAGCGCTCAGACTCCAGCACCGTTTGCATTACCGGTATAGATATAATCTGTGCACAGCCCTCTGCCTATCACAAACACAGTCATATAATCCTCTCCATCACTTAAAAAATGATGTGGAAGACCTGCGGTTCAACTCCTGGAGATGGAGCTTCTCATATTATTAAATTTTCCAGGCTGGGCTTTTTGGCAGGGCAAATTAGCCCAGGTGGCTGCTGTGTCCAGACAGATCTGGGGAGCCCAGACATGGCAGCTAGAGCTTAGGTAAGGGGTAATACAGACATGCAGTCAATTTTATGCCAGAAAAATGTTATTTTGGCAGTATAGGTTAGACCTTCTAGGAATCTGGTCTCAGCTATGCTCTCAAAGCTATGTCTGAGGGAAATACGAGCACGACTCTTGCTATTGCTACATGAGCAAACCCTGCCTTATGGAGAAAAGCCCTCTTCTGAAGGTCCCTCTGTCTACCGGAGTGTCTGATTGGGGTCTAATGCAGTTAAAGGAAATTAACTTTTCATTAAAGTTAAAGGAAATTAACTTTAAAATCACTTTTCAGTGGGAGTGGGTGTCTATGACCACTCAGGAATCTGGGGTGAGTTTGGTGAACAGTTTCAGTCCTAAAGAAGCTGAAGGCAATCATGGAGCAGAGGTGAAGGGGGGCACCCAACAAGACTAATCTTTCCATAGTAGTCCCTTTTGATGTGACACTATCATGACATTATTTACGACAGATAGCTATCTATTTTGAAAACACTCCTCCACTTTGAACCTTCCCCTAAGTGTTAAGAAAATATAAAGAAAGAATTCACTGTCCCCCTCAGACCAAAAGCAAACAGTTCCACTTCAGTGGATGCTATTTTGGGGGTGTTAATATAGAACAGTTCTTTCCTTTGTGATTTTTGGCCAATAAACCAGAAATCTCATTAATCTTACTGATGGTGTTTTTGGTGTCAATGTGGGGCCACATTTGAAGGTGTTTCCTACTAGAATAGCTGCAGTTATCACTTAAATTGGGGTTTGCAGAGCCTGGTAACCCCCATCCCCAGCAGTGAGGACTCAGGCTGTCTTACACAAGTGCAAATATCTCTCCAGGATCTTCCCACAATGCCCTGTTGCATCCTTCCCCAGTGCATCCTCCAAAGGGGATGCTGAATCTCATGTGGACAGGGCTGCATCAAGGTTCATAGAGATGCTCAGCACCATATCCCTTTATGCACCTCTGTCTTTTAATGCCACACATACAGGAACAAGAGACGGTCTGGTCTGAGCCTGCTCTAAATTTATCCAGGTACCAATCACCTGGGTTAATTCTGCCGTGGAAATGTGCTGGGGGAGCAGCAGCCAGGATTTTCTGGGCACAGTTTAGGTTGTTTGGAAATAGAGCATGAGAACTCTTATCCGGGTCTATTTTTGTCAAAGGCTGTATGAATTGCCACTCTATTCAGAGTGAGATGCCCTCTGCACAGTCATCGTTGTAATTATAAAGACTTCAGTTAAATCCTGTTAATCTGAATGCCTTTAACTGCTGTCTCAGAATTACACTGAAAAAGAAACCCCACCTGAATCCCCAAAAGTCAACAGCCACAGACAAGAGGATTTGAAGCTCCTCAAGAGACCCCAAGAGGTTTCACTTGAAATGATCCATCAGGATGTCCTGATGACACCTCCATCAAGGACAGGTTTTAAAGCTATGCATGCAGAGCAAAATCCCTCTTTGTAGACAATGTTACAGGGCAGTAGAGTCTATCACAGAATCATGTTTCAACCTGAAAGGAACACAGCCAGCAGAGAGGAGTACAAGGCATCTCTATAGACTTCCACTGCTTTTTCTTGGTGTGCTCTCTGGTTCCTCTTGTGCTAAGTTGCTTCTGACCTCAGTTCAGAAACCAGAGTAGCCTGAGCAGAGCCTTGTATCTACATGGCCATCAACGTGGCCCAGAGGCATCCAAATCTTACCAACCACCTGAGATGGGAGAAAAGTCAACCTAAGCTACCTTCATAGTTAAGATGGAGAACAAAGCACCACCATTAGCATGGATCTACCATGGATCTTTAGGGACTAAAGACACCCAAGTGCTGCTTTTGTAGCCTCTCGCTTAGATGGGCAGTGCTGCATGGATGTTGATTGCTGAGATCTACGTTTTTTTCCCTCTGCTACTTAAAATAGTCTTTCCCAGAGCAACAGGAGAAAAAAAACTGAACATGTGATTACTTAAGTGGGAAAAATAAGATGGTGCAATCCAAGAAGAGTTACTCTTGGAGAAAAAAATCCTATCGCACATTCAACAGCTGGTTCTTTGTGAAGGACACTTTAGACACAACTTTTAGCAGCCAGTTCTTCGCTCAGATTCTTGAGTACATTAAATATCTTAACAGACTCCAGCAGAGTCGCTCCCGATTTACACTCTGCAAAGATCAGAACAAGCCTCCTGTATTGAGATTTTTCAGACTTAAGGATATTTGAACTCTATTGCTAGCATCCTTTAGAAGAGAAACCCACCTCCTGATACTACTTGAATGCACTGAAATGAGGAAAAAAACACCCTTTGCTAAAGAAAACAACACATGGCTTGATTTAGAATAAAATTTTTCCCCTGAATAGGGGTAGTTGGCATGAAACAACACAACTCCGCAAGCACATATAATATACTTGCATTTTAACACTGTACGTTTGATATTTGTAACAGCATCTTATCCTGGCATTCTTTTTTTTAATTCAGATGAGAACCGCAGCCATTGAGAAGAATTTAAATCTGCCTAGCACAAGTTGAAAGGATGTTGTAATCATGCAGGTGGGACTAAAATACTCTGGAAAAATAGGGACGCACATCAGCACTGGGAAGCAAAACCCTAGGAGTTCTGCTGTTTGCTTCTGAACATAACCACAAGAATATCTTTTCCCAGCACAGCTCTGGAGTGGCTTTTGAACCTGGGAGCTTGTGTCTAGAGATCAGTAACTGAGCAAAGCCTAATTCTACTGATTGATACATCTATGTCATTATTCTGTCTCAGCTTCCAAACCAGGGTGGCCCAATGCAGACCACTTGGTGGGAATAGTCCTTGGTCTGTGCTGACACCTGAGCCAAGCCTGGAAATTGTTTGGGTTGGTGAGATGCTGTGGGCTACAAATGTGCCAAGGACTGTGATGATAACTGAACCACCACGTGGATGACCAAGATCTGGCGGCTGTGCTCATGTTCTGATGTGTTTCAGTTTATTAGCATAGATGAAACCCAACAGACTCTTCACCAGATTGAGGAAGCAACATCTTCTGCCAGGGCTTAGTGAAGGAACTTCTGCTATAAATACAGCTCCCAAGGCCAGTTCCTTGGAGACGAGGCAACATCAAAGCAGTGTTTCGGTCTGTGACAGTATCAGACATGGATCCTGCAAGCCACCTCTGGTTAATGGCTTGGCCTGGACACAGAAAGTTCGCAGGCCATTAGAGAAATAAATTCATCCCAGCCCTGGGAATGCTTTTGACCTGATAGGGAAGAGAAAGGAAGCCCAACATGGTTCACACTCACTGGCCAAGGTAAGAGGTCTTCATTCAGTGTTTAGGGGAGATACGTCAGCAGTGCACACTTTGCCAACCTTACGGTTTGTAAATCTTTGTTATTGTGTAAGGGCCATTGGTGGAATTGTCTCGGCATAATTGCAGGTGAGGTGACTGGTGTCCCGAAAAGAGGGAGCAACTCAACACTGGTGGAGAGTACACAGGGCTGGCATCATTAGAGTGAGTCTGGCAGAGGATTTCTGTGAGGGGGAGTGACAAAGCGACAAAAACGGATGTGGTGCAGCTGGTGCTGTCTCGCAGTGGGGTTGCTGAAGGCACCAGGGACACTGATTTCCAAAGATAACAGCAGGAACCTGTTTCTTCCTCTGCTTCCTGTGCTTTGTACGCTCTGCAAAGATCTAAGTGATGTGTAGCAGGCCAGAACTCAATGACACGCCAGCTTCCACTGTTTAAGTCATGCTCAGGTTGGCTTGTCTCTCCTGGGTCTTTTTGCCTTCTCAGAAGTTCATGTGTGTACAAGATGGAGTTGAGACTGCCTCCTCAACAGGTTAATGAACATCACCTTCCCCAAGGACAGGCTGAGATCAAACCACACATCCATTCCCCTACTGCAAACACCTTAGGGTGTTTCAGATATGGCCTCCTGTGACAGGGAAACAGCCATGCCTGGTGGACATCCCCCATCAGTGAGCATCCATGGGAAGAGGTGAACGGACAGAGGGCACTGAGAGCATGAGGTTGGTCAAATGCCACTTAGGACAAAAGTCATTTCAGGAGATTTCTATTGACTCAATAAATCACCTGCACTCCCAGACTCAAGACTCTCACCCTGAGCTAATCATCTAAAACAACCGACAGTTTCTGAAACAAGAAAGTTCCTTCCTTCAATACTCAGGAATTTTGAGCCAGTTGCATCAACCTGAACTGCTCCATCCACATCAGGCATAGAAGCACAGAGAAGCACAGAAGAAAGAAACATCTTTCCCCATTTTTTTGTACATCTCAACGTCTACCTGCTCCCTCTTTATCCAGAGCTAACGTGCTCGCTTGGATGCCTGATGGGAACCTCAGACCTGCACACTAGAGACACCTGAAGATGAAAATAGTTGAATGCCCATGCATTTTACTGGCCAACTGCACAGCAGTGTGCAGCCACCTTTTCCTACGCTCTAATCACGAGTCTGCCACGAAAGGTACGTCTCCAAGAAAGTCTGCAGCATAAAATTACCTGAAAAAGCCTTAATTTCCTGCCTGGAATCTGCTTGGCATGAACTTGCTCCTCAGGAGCCTGCGGCATAGAGATCTTCCCCAAGACCTTAAGCTAAACTAAGAACCTCTCCGTCTGTGCCTCAGTTTCCCGGTGGGCCTGCAGGTCCTAGGAACAGCATGGGCTAATGCTTGTGTAGTGCTCTGATGATGTAACCCTCTCCCAATGATTACCACAGCCTCACAAAGCCTAAAATTGGCAGCACTGGCCACCTGCCAGTACTGTCCTGTGAACGGTGACTCATCGTTATTGGCTGTGGCATGTCGTATGCGTGATGGTGGCACGTGATGGGGAACAGAAGGGTTTTTTATCAGCCCTCCGAAATAACAGCTATGGCAAGGTGGTGGACGGAGAAGCTGCAGGTGGGGATGGGCTAAGGGATGACGTCTCTCTTTGGGCTCGCTCCAAAGCCCATTGGAAAAAAAAAAGCTGTCACTGGCTTCAAAGGCTCCTGGACCCAGTCCTTCCCCACTGCGCTGGGACAATACGGCTGATGATAGGGCAAGCTTTCCCCAAGCTTTTCTCCCTGCCAGCTTGCCTGAGGCTTGGCCTGCTCTCAGCATGCCGGAGCAAGACGTTCTGAGTGCCCACTGCCAACTCTGGAGATGGCTTTTTGACGCTGCTGGGAATTGGCCGGGGACCAGAGACTCGTTTCAAGCAGGGCACCAAATTGTTATCTGTCATCCGGCTTTGGTGAGAAGGAGGGGACGGCAAGAACAGAGCCATATGCCCCAGTCTGGCAAAGTACCTGAGTCATATGAGTGGCCTCCCAGGCGAGCTGCTTGTGTGTGTGGAGCTATCTGGGCATTTTGTGAGGCGCCTTCTTGGTCTGCTGATGAACATTTAAAGGGAAACTGTGGTTGAATCAGGGCAAACTTTCAATGCAGAGGACTCTGGTTCCTCCCCACCAAGCCCCTTCAGCAAGAACACAACTGGTGAGGTCCTTTTCCCTTGCCCTCATGGCATGAGCAACTGCTTTTCTTCTCATGCTTCTTCTGCCACAGGGAACCAGGCCTGAGTGATGGATGTCTCCCATTTCTTTTACTCCCCAAGGAATGGCATGAGAGAGAGGGAGAAGGAGTATGTCTTCAACCCCATGGGCAAAGTTTTAACGTCCTTACTCCTTACTGTCTATCTCACAGCCCAAGCCAAAGCCCAGACTGTTATTCTGGTAGACCTTTCAACCCATCCTGCTACTGAGAACGCTATGAGGCAAAGATTGTTTAGGAAAACAATGCTGTTACCTTCATGGATCTTAGGAAAAATACACTGGTCCAAAAAGGTAAGAATGATTTCTCCTTCTGAAGGAAAAGGACTTGCTTAGGCCTACATCAATGTATCACTCATCCCAAACAGAGGGTGTAGATGACATCTTGATCTTTTTTGTACTGAGTCCTGTGAAATCTGATGTCTGTGTAGAAAGAGTAGACCCATAGCTTATTTATGGTGGGTAACTCTGCTTATGGGACTCTGCACAAATGGGGACAATTTTGTGTAGTGAGATCACAGAGATTTGAATTTGGGGTTTTGGATTCATGTTTGGGCACTGTTCAAATGTATATATTTCAATTTGAAAGACACCTGTGGAAAACAGGCAGCAACACCCGACAGGAAGCACTTTCCTCTAAACAAGTTTTTCCATCCACCATGGTATCTCCTACCTATAGCCCCTTGTGGCTGCATCTCTACTAAGAACCACTTATTTGCAGGCATTGTTCTCCAGCCCTGAGGCCAGCAGGCACACCCTGGCCCCATGCATACCCCATCTCTTGCCATCCAAAGGTGGCCACATCCAGCTGCCTGTTGGGAATGGTCCCTGGTCCATATTTACTCTCAAGCAGTCCTTGGGGATTGTTTGGCTCAGAGTTAGCTGGCCCAAGCCAAAACCACATCAGGCCCATCAAAGAATGGTTTGGCTGGAAGGGACTTTAAAGATCATTTAGTTCCAACCCCCTGCCATGTGTAGGGACACCTCCCACTAGACCAGGTAAGCCCCATCCAGCCTGGTCTTGAACACCTCCAGGGATGGGGCATCCACAGCTTCTCTGGGCAACCTGGGCCAGTGTCTTACCACCCTCACAGCAAAGAAGGTTACTTTGATCTTTGGGACCTGTGTAAGAAGTAATCCATTCATGTGTTGTCCTTTAGATATGGCCTTGGTTTTAGATCTCAAACCATTCCTCAGCAAGTCGTGGTGCCTTGGGATATTTCCTACCCTATGAATATATCTAAGAGGACATTTCAGACAGTATGTAGTTCACAGCATATCCATTATTCACAGCATGTTATTGGTTAACTATCAGCCTGTCATCGGGGGAAAATTAACTGAGAAATTTATCTCCACATTAGACGTAACACATTATCACCCACACAGGAATCCTCGCACTCAGGTGCAGCAGGAGTGTTTAACTTGAGGTTGGGTCATCATGAACCCACTCAGCTTGATGGGGAATGCCTCCTCTGGGCAGTGAGGACAATGGCTAACCCACCCCTGCTGCTTGTTCTCCAATACTTTGCAAAGACCAGTCAAATCCTCTAAACTAACTGAGAGGGAAAAGCATCCTAGAGTGTCCCTGCGAAAAAAGGACAAGCCCCGATCATAAATGGCCTCCAGACGTGGTACAGAAAGAGTGAGGACATGATGAAACAGGTAAGACTTTGCTTTGGGAGGGACAACAAGGTTTGGTTACCTCATTTGCAGATGCCACCAGGTTATTTCTGCAGCCAACACATATCTGTAGCTCAGATGTCTAAAATCCCATTTAGTGCCCAACTTGTATCACTCTGCTTAAAAAAGTGACACCCCCCCCCAGACAGGCTGAAGCTAATTTTGCTTTTTCTTAAATATAGGAGCAGCTTCAGGCTACTTATTGCGGGCTGCAGGGAGTGCAGGCACCTCGCAAAATCCCGGAGATTTCAACAGGACTTTGCATAATGAAGGCTTACGCTGCAAATCTCTTTCAGACCAACAGCAGGGTTATGGAGGAGACGGGCACAGCATCGCTGGAAAGACAGTTCTTTTTTTTTATTTTTTTTTTTTTGTTTGTTTGTAGGGGGAAGCCCTGCGCTGAAAACTGCAGCCTCACGCAGGCGAATTCCCAGCGAAAGTGTTGTGTAAAGCACTCGTGACACGAGTGGAAGGACGTTAGAGGTTCGGCTAATGCTTGTTAAGCACCTTAAAGTAGCCGCATGAAAACATTAAGTTAAAGGAAACCTCTTTAAGAGGAGATTTATGCTGAAAAACTGGAATCCCTCTCACCTCACTAACTGCCTATAAGTTGGGTGTCTCTTTTAAGCTGGGTATATGTGCTCCTTTCCATTCAGTGCAGAGGAAGAGGCACCTCCGCAGGGTGAAGAGGGTTAAGGATGGTTTATTCTGCAAGAATGAGGTGGATTATCTGCTAGGAGTGATTATGAAACAAAGATCTGGGCTGCTGGGCTTTTTTTGTTGTCCTTAATATTATGTTTCTCCCGGCATACACCATGTTATTTAAATCAGGGGAAGTCCTCTGGCTGGTGCTGTCCAGGAATCTGAGAGATGGCCACCCTTTCATCCATCCTCTCTTAAATCTCAGAGCTAGTTAAGGTGAGTGATGGACAGAGTCCCATCACCTCCTTTTGCCTAACCCTAAGGGTAGGTCTAAAAGCATCACCTAGGTTCCCTGGAGAAGGGTGCTGCTGGAGGGAGAGCATCTCATCTCACCTCCTTCAGCCGCTTTGGACATGGGCTGATCCATGTTTTGGGGACATCCTTCCTCCCATCCTTCCTCCACCTTCTGCTTTGGACCCAGACAGCTGTGGTTGTAGCAGATGAATCTCTCACAAAGGGCCTGCACACCAACACCAGCTCCTTCCACGTGCATATTCTGAGGCTGGTGTCCACCAGTTCGTCCCAGCAGCCACCGCACAAAGTGCTCCAGCTCAGGCTCTCAGCGGGCACCTTCCAGGTCAGATCTGCTCACCTGACAGAGTACACTGAGTTTTTATTTCTTTTCTCTCTGTGCTATTTTCTGCTCTTCCCCAGCTGTTGGGCGACAGCAGCTAAGCTGGGATCTGGTCCACCTCGTGCTAGGGATATGATGAAGGAATGAATCCTGACCTTCATAAAATCCCAGGGGTGTTGTCCCAAACTTTACTGAGGTTGGGACTTGACCTCAAATTCCATCTCCAGCAGTTCTGCTGCTGGTGGTGTCAGACCATGCAGGAGATGCCAACTCTTGGGTGAGCAGGGGCCCATTAGGGAAACTTGCCTGTTCTTTGAGCACTGAAGGAGCAATAAACACAGGTTCCTCCCAACCCTTTCCAACAGGCATCTCTCAGGGGGAAATGGTTCTTTCAAGGCATGGTGAGGCTTTTCCTTCTTCTGCCCACCCAATAGATATGGAAACCAGGAAATTAAGTGTTAGCCTGATTGCATCCCCTTCTGCTGGTCCTCACAGCGCTCCCCTATTCACTACAACCACAACAGGCAAGATCAGCCCTTTCTGTCACCATGCTCCTAAACATCGCTGGAGGAGATGCCCTGGGTTTGAGTAAAGACCTCCAGTGTATTCACTCATCTTGCCTCAACAGCCATCTTAACATGGGAACTGGGAGAAAAAAGCAAAACTTCCTGACGGCCATTGCAGTAAAGAACCTTCCTAAAGCTCCTTAAACAGGAGAAGGAGACGTTACCTGACCCATTTGGAGAAGACTGGAGCCTGGCTTGGCTTCATGCGCCGGGCTTGGCTTTGCAGTCCTAAGAGCAGGGAGGACTGGGGCTTGGAGGAGGGATGTATGCCATAGAAAACTGTAAATCGACCTCGTTCTAGCACTAAATGAATCCATAAGAGGCTGTGTGAACCATATGGAAATAGCTGGAGCCTGGACACATTAGCACAGGCTCTACCTGGGTTTATCAGCCCTGCCGTGGGCTGTTTTGCCAGCTCCTCGGTGACACAGACGATACTGTCCCTGTCTAGAGGCAGAGCTGGCCTCTTCCTGTGACGAGCCACGCTCTCATAGACATGATGAGCCAGGGGAGGCTTGATTTGATTTTTAAACACACTGCCTTCCTAACAATATCCATCTTCCTTTGGTTTCTGCCTCCTTTAAGGGAAATCATTGGCGCTGCCTTTCATAACGGCTCCTCTCAGCATTTAATTTCCTTCTACATAATTATGTACTGGCCGGGAGGAAGGGGGAAGACAGAAGCACCGCACGGGCATGGAGGAGCTGTAGGCAACCTTGCACCTGAGTCAGGAGGGCTGAGCCAGCTCTGCTGCTCGTATCCATCACGCAGCCCCGGGGGTGCGCGGCCGCATCTCTGGCACAGGCAGGGAGGGAGGCAGAGGAGAGGATGGATGCACTGGGGACCCGGAGAGCTGGGCTGCTGGAGCGTGGCAGGCAAAAGAGCCCTCCAGGGCTGGGGGAGGCAGGCGGGGACGTGCATTGCCTTGGAAGAGAGCGCGGCTCGCTCGGTGTGTGTGGTGGAGGAACGGAGGAACTGCATAGCTGAAGAAGGGGAGGGAGGGAGGGAGGAGATGGGGGGGGGGGGTTTGGAAAATGATGCAGCTTGTTCGGTGGATTAGGCAGCCATGCCTGGAAGTGGCAAACTGAAAGAGCTGCAGATTTGAAAGCCTCAGAGGGATTATCCGGCCGTGTCGTCTGACTCGCAGCGCAGCAGAGGGCCGGCAAACTTCACCCCGTGCTTTCTGTAGCGAGCCCAACAATCTGTGTAACGCCCTGGCAAGCCTCTTAGGTTATGATTTATACGTTTTCCGTAGGGTTAATAATGTTGGAAGCAGCAGGAAAAGGGTGCTGGCAAACGTGAGCAGTTCTAGCAGGAGTTGTAGGAAAGCATGTTCATCATGTCAGCACTTTGGAGGCCTGGAGAGCTTGTGATGATAGGTTTCAGAAAAAGACTGCATAAACAGGAGAAGGGAGGCCTCTATAAACAACTGTGATGGACATGCTTAAAGTGTGGAGGAAGGAGAGAGCAGCCCGATTTACCGATGCTCTAGATAGTGGCGACCTTGGTTGATCCCACCAGCAAAATTTAACCCTGAAGGACTGCCCGATTCCAATCCCAGCTCCAAGAAACATCTCAGGTCTGTCAGAAATGGCATGCCACAAACAGTCTGTCTTTGGGAAGCCGAGCGTGGGAATTGAGCAGGGGCTGAATAACCCAGCGGCTCATCAGCTGATACCACTGTTGGTCCTTGGAAAGGACAATTCGGCCTCAAGCTGATGACCCTTAGGCAGCCAGCATTCCCATGGGCATGGGCTGGTAGAGCTGCTCACCCCAGGGCTGGGACAGGGGCATATACCTCTTGACCAGGGTGGATGGCCCGTGATCAGGACATCACTGCAGCAAAGGACATCAAAATTGGCAAACTCTTCTCTGTGGTTGCTTCCAAGCCTCTGCTCATCTACCTACCTTTGCATCTACATCTCTGTCTCTACACAATCCCCTCCACTGTCTTCTCCCCTCTCTTTTCTTGTACTTCTGAGAATCACAGTACCAATGACCAAGCTTTAGTTCCTGGGCGCTCTTCAGAAAAGGTCCTGCAGCCTTTACCTATAAAACCAAGCACCACCAGCTGCACTTCACACCATCAGAGCATTGCACAGGCATTGAAGCATCTGTTCCTCGCAACACAAATTAAAATTTGGTCAGTTTTATCAGTGAGGAGGGAAACTGAGGCAGAGAAGGATTGAGTTTGCCCAGTGCCGGGCAGCAAATGAATGGCGACACTTGCCATAGCAGCCAAGATTGCCAGCCTCCTCCCGACAACAACATTATTTCTTTAGACTGGACTGGGTGTGGAAGAGCTGAATCACGGTTTTTTGATTGATACTGATTTTTTTTTTTTTTTCTCAGCGGAACCAGCAGAAATTTTACCCAGCGAACGCAGCGCGGAGCTGGAATGAGATTTGTCCCAAGTGGCAGCCCCTTACGCGCCAGGTTGCGCAGGACAGAGGGTTAGCACGACATCCCTCGGCAGCTGAGCACGGGATCGGAGGACACGAGGGGGGGCCACTTACATGGTAATGTTTCTGCACGGTTCTTTTGGATCATTATGCAGAGCTGTAGCACCAGTTGAGGGGCGCTCTCGAGGAAAGTTTCCAGGAGGCGCAACATATTTACGTCTGCATATTCGTACATCATAGCCCAGTAGAAACGCCGCTGGTGTTCCTTCCGCCTCTGGCTCTGGATCCCCAGGTACATAGTTCGGATATACCTGCAGGAAACAGGAGGAAAAGCTGAGCGTGAGACTTTGACATCCGTCAAAACCCGAGGGGGACAGGGCTGTGGGCCAGCTGTCTGGGCAGAGGGAGGCTCCATGGGTGAAAGGGGGTCTGAAGTGCCTACACAGCCCCAACAACATCTCCTGCAACATTTTGTATTGCAGGAGTGGGAAACCTCTCACTTGCACCACGCGTATGTGAAGCATGGGGGTAGGAAATGCTCGTGAAACACTTGCACAGGAAAACATCTCCCTCACTTTGTTCTCATGATAAGAACAGGAGAAGCTACGTGACAAATGCTGGTCATGACACTTGGCAATGGCTTGACAGATTGTCTAAGCCCCTTCAGCATTGTAGTAAGGAGCTTCCCTTGTGTACCCCAGAGATTCGAGCCCATTTCATCACAGGTGGAGCAATGAGAAACCACCTTCACCTTCAGCATGTGTGACCCACAAATGCAAAAGGTCACAGCTTGCCACTGGTCATCTATTGAGACTTTGGGCAATGTGGAGTAGAAGGAGGTGTCTCACACATGGACAGGTACTGTTCTATTGCTTCTGTTTCCATATCACGTGTACAAGGAGACCTGCAAACCTCCCCCTGAGGGCACAACTTCCTTTCAGGGAACATTTGGCCAACCTTTGTAAACAGAGCCCATCAAGTCAGGCTAGCACAAGGTGCCCAGATGTCACGGGACTCATGGCATTTAACAAAGGAAGCATCTCCTAATGGGATCCTTTCTAATGCTCACTGACATTAATGATCTAATATTGAGTCTTTTTCCTTCTCATCCTGAGCAGTGGCTGTAACCTTGTGCTCTGAAATTTGGGAAGGGAATCATTTTACCTAATGCTGACCCTGAAGTTGGTCATCTGAGCTAGTCAATGGAAAGAAATGCCCCCTCCTGGGACCGTTCATCTGTCCTACCTCAGATGCCAACACGACGGTGAACTGAAGTGCCTTCTGGAGGCTCTGGGAGGGGCTCACAGCACAAACTGGGGTTTCGCCAAAACGATTAGATCATTCCTTGCCACTCGGGGCGAGATTGCACAGCAAGGAAGAGCAGGAGGAAAGGACATAAGCCTCGACAGCCTCTATATCTCCAAATTTCACCCAGGGACAGGGAGCTGGGAGGGAAGCAGAGGTAGCTCAGCAAGTCCTGCCCTTTCTCAAGCACCTTGTCCTTCCTTCCCGGTCGCAGTTTGCACAAACAGAAGATGAAAAATCCCGAAAGAAGACGCAAGGACGCAAAAAAATGACGCAGGAAAGCCACCAGATGGGGCTCGACACTCGAGAAAACGCTACGCCAGTCACATACGACACTGGTGACACTGGTGTGACATCCCCAGCAGAGCCCGAGTGGGGTGGAAATGCCCGTGGAGCATCTGCTTTCTTATGGACACCAGCCCTTCTCCCGCCCCCCAACATGCCCAAGGCCATCACCTGTACTCAGCATTTCCCTGAAAGCCCCCAACCGCAGAATCTGCAGGATGACACAGGAATCCTGCATGCATGCAAGAAATTATGCTGGAAAGGCAAAGTTGGGGAGAGCGGCTCAAGGAGAAAGCAGAGAAAAGGAGCATGCAACTGTTCTTTAGAATAACAACTACAGAGGCCACCAAAAAACAAAGTGGTGGTGCCCATAAGGTGCTGCCCATGGGCAAAGACAGCACCACCTCTGTCAATCTCTTTCCAGAGAGATATTCACCCAAATCATCTTGTAGTCTTGCATGGCCTCCCCTTCCCAGGAGCTCCCATTCCTGCTAGTACATGAAACTTAAACTCCTCTTCTGAAGGTTAAGCCACTAATTTATCATCATCCCAGCCTCGGACAAGGAGAATTTATTCATTTTCACCCTGTGGCAGTCCTTTACCAGTTTGCACATGGTTACCATGTAAACCTTCAGTCTTCTTTTCTCCAGATTCAAAAACCTCAATTCTTTTCAGTCCCTTCTCACAGCTTACATTTTCTAGTCCTCTACTCTTCCACGTTGCTGTCCCCAGCAGCTGTCTCCAGTTTTGGGTTATTTTTAAGACTGTCTACTTTTCTGAGTGCTCTGGCTTGGCAGAACCAAACTATAACAATGGCATTGAGTCACTCAAAAAGATTAAGAAGAAACTAACAAAAGGGACACCACGTCCTGCAATGATTTCTCCTTGACCTCTAGGGATTCATCACCATCCACACAGTAATGCACTGGTCCTGTCTCCACCAATGGCCAGAAGAACGTCAATGACAGTATCACCAAATTCTCTTGGCTGTTGAGCCCACAGCCTTTTGTGAAGGCCATCCCTATCCCCTTCTAGATGGGGAAACTGAGTCATGGATCACCAGAAGGGCTGTCCCAAAGTCCTCTAAGCAGCAGAACCCAGATCTTTTGGTCCTGTTCCCATTCTCTAACCACCAAACCACAAACATGTGAGTGGAATCATAGAAAGGTTTGGGTGGGAAGGGACCTTTAAAGGCCATCTAGTCCAACCCCCCTGCCATGAGCAGGGACATCTTCAACCAGATCAGGTTGCTCAGACCCCTGTCCAACCTGACCTGGAATGTTTCCAGGGATGGGGCATCCACCACCTCTCTGGGAAACCTGGGCCAGGGATTCACCTCCCTTATTGTAAAAAATGTCTTTCTTGTATCTAGTCTGAATCTTCCCTCTTTTAGTTACAACCCACTACCTCTTGTCCTATCACAACAGGTCCTGTTAAAAAGTTTGTCCCCGTCACTCCTGTGGAACCCCTTTAGATATTGAAAGGCCACAATAAGGTCTCCCTGGAGCCTTCTCTTCTCCAGGCTGAACCCCCCCAGCTATCTCAGCCTGTCCTCACAGCAGAGGGGCTCTAGCCCTCCCAGCATCTTCAGTCCATGCAAAAATATGGCGCTCTTTCTTTAGCGTATTTTCAGACCCACATCTGACAAAGAGAGGAAAGGGAGGACTAAAAATCCATTCCAACTTGATGCCAGTCGATTGTGAGTTTTCAGCAGAGAAAGTGCGAGAGTCACTATTTCTACCCAGTAGGCTTTTAACAACTAATAAATACCCATCTAATCAATCAACAAAAAATTTCACCCAGCTGTAACATTGGTAAGGCTTAATCCTATTTCTGAACGTGAAGGTACAACACCGGTGTAAGCAGTTTTATTCCAGTATATCTGTTTCTTCCTTGTGGTATTTTATTTACTTGTTTGAGGGCTTTTTCCTGCCTTTACTAACACTGGTTAAGAGCAGACAAACTCTGAAGAAAAAAAAAAAAAAATCAATGTCATTTCACCTGAAATTTGTTGTTCTCGGTCAAGCTGGTAGCAAACAGGATTCTATAATTAGACTTTCAAATCCATATTCAGGCCTGATCTTCAATCTTTAGCAACATGATGCTTCCTCTTATGTCAGTGAAAACCATTCACCGCTCTGTGCTTTAGAAAATCAGGCTAATTTATTTATTTAAGAGCTTAATTTTGGATACAGGAGCCTAACGTTGGGCTTTTTATTTTTTGAATGCTGGCTATTTTTATATACGAGTGTGTGTATTTGTGTGTATGCATGTATTTTTAGTTCTAAGTCCCATCATGGCTTCAAGAGATAGAACTAATTTGGGGTTGGGAGGGGGATTCGAGGCAATTTTCTTTAAATGCACAAAGGATTGGCTGTCCCCTCCGTTCTGGCTGGGTTCCCAGAATTCCTGTTGGTATAATTACCCTCACGCTTATTTACTACGTATGTCGCAGTAGCACACAAACTGCGCGGGGCAAAGTCACTGCTGTCCCTGCGCCAAAACACGTTTTCAAGGAGCCAAAGCCATCGGCTCCAGAAATGCGGACAAAAAACCTCTGGAGAGAGCTCCAGGATGCTAGCAGGAGGGAAAAGAGGAGATGCTCCCCCTTTAAAAGAGGTCCACCCCCTGTAAAAGAAAACCCTACCCTAAGTGCTATGGAAAAAGATGCTTCGTGTGGATGACAGAGGCTGCTCAGCAGTCTCAGCAAGGAATGTCCAAAGACAGGATTTTGGAGTCAGAAGCTCTGTCTATACCATTAAACAAAGCAGACCAAAGACCAGCCGTTGTCCTTGGCCAGCTGGCATGACTCGACTCCACGTGGAGTCCATGCTAGTTGGTCGTGGCCAAAATTGCCAGAGACTGTGCTGACAATCTAACAGGGTGAACTATTACAGGATGGCGCCTGTGCCTTGGCACTGTTTGATTTACAGAGGTGGCTCTGAATATCACCAGCAAAAAGCGTAGGAGGATGCCTCAGGCAACAGACTGGCTTGAAATGAAGAGGATGCTGATGTGTTAGAGGGTTGCAGAAACATGGAAAGGCTCATCAGCACAAGCACTGGGCTATGTTTTGAGGGAAGAAGAGTCCTAATGGTCTGTCCCACACAACCACAAGTTGACCAAGGTCAGGAATCTCAGGCTATATCTGCAACAATCAGCAAAGGACAGGGGTCTGGTCACTTTTCCTGAGGACAATGGGTCAAGACTGACCACAGAAATGAACTCTAAACTTCCAAAACCAGGTAGCTGCCTTCATATTCAGTATTGGGGATGATCTCTGGGCCTTATGAAGTCCTGAACCCTGCCCAGGTTATGATTACTTGGGAGAGTGCTCATAAGCCTTGACCAATCCAGTGATTATACTAACAATTTAGCAGCATGGTGGAGTTACAGTGCCCACAAGCAGGCCTTGAAATTGCCTAGTTTGCTAGTATAGGTATATGGAAGGATGGAAAGATATAGGATTTGGGGTCCTCAGACTACTCCAAACAACTCCAGGTTGGCAAACTCTTCTTGACCAAGCACAGCCAAGTCTACTACTGCTTTCAGAGAAGGAAACCCAGGCTTGGAAAATGGAATGGCATGCTTAAGAAGGCAGAAACAGACCTCTAGGGACAGGAGGAGCTCCGAAAATTAACCTTGCTGAGTAGGTGTGAAGTTACACCTGCAGCACCTTACATGCCCCTTTGGATGGGTAGGATTTATCAAGACCAGGAGGGCAAAAACACCCTTCCCAGCATCTCATTAACCTCCTCAGCTTCTCTCTGGACAACCCTACTTTGCCATGGCACTGCAGGAGTGTGGTTATGTCCTAGGTGTTATGGTGTGGATGGACACCATCTCCCTCACCACCCCACGCACCAACCTTCTTCCTGGTGCTCACTCTGGGAAGAAGAAGGGTGGGATGGGGCGAGTTATTCAGCTGATGGCTCACCCTCCTGCCATCTCCTCCGCAGGCACTCCTGCCAAGTCTTGCAAGGGGCCATTATCCTCATGCACCGGAGGGTGTTTACAGATTAAAAGCCCACTCCTTGGAAGGGAGGAAATGAGGACATGTGTAACTGCTCGGCTGGAAGGCTTGCAGTGGAGGCTGCCTGAACATACCCTTAAAATGAGGTTATGTGAGGCCAGATCTCAGCTGGAGCAAGCTGGCATCCATAGGGCTCTCGCAATTTACACCAGCTGGGGCTTTGGCCCGCTTTTTTAATTTTAATGAATTATTTTCATCCTAACAGATATAAAAGGAATATAAGATGCAGCGCTTAAGCAACAGGGGAGCATGAAAGTAAAATGCTGTCTATTAAAAAAATCAAAATCAAACTTACAGTTGCCATCACAATTAACATGCTCAATATCAACATTTGTTACTGATTTTTTTTTCTTCTTTGCTATAAGGTTGCAAGTTAGCGATAAGGATTCACAGATGGATAATTATTGTTCCTCGTTGGAGTATCAAAGTAGAAACTATGGGCCCCATCCAGGTGCCGATACACCACAGCTTCGTCTGGCTGCTTCCACGGCATGAAACTCCTCCAGAACAAGGTGCTGTATCCAAACCACCTCAGGGGAACGGTTCCTGGCCTGGGCTAATCCTCAAAGGGTGTGGAGGGCTTATTTACACCACTGCTGGTTGTCTTGGGCCAAGACCATGCTGGGGACCATTGCTAAACTGGGAAAGATCACTTGCCATCTTGAAAGCAAGAAGGGCCACCTGAAATCTTCTCACAGGACTAAGAAAAGTAGCACAAAAACCCTTCCTTTAATCCAGCATCCTCATACGTCACCCCAACCACATATGACAAAATCTCTCACCATTTTGATGGGCCCTGATTTTCAGGATCGGGATTCTCAGCGCTTTCTTAAATCTTGCCACTTTTGGCATTTCTTGATGTGGTTATATATTTTGTTTGTACTAAGAATGACTAAAATGCAGCAAGAGATGTGTTCATCAAGTGTTGCAGTTTCTGCTCTCTCCTGCCCGGTAAACATGCTCCAGTGTACAACTACCCCTTACTTACTTAGTTGCTTCTATCAGCTCCTATTAAACAATTAATAATCTCCACTCCATGCCTCATCTTGCTTATTGGAGGAGAATATCGCTGAACACAAAACAAGCCTATTCCACGCCTCAGAGACACTTAAAAAGCTGAAATGTGTGGCATGACATCATTAATGAGTTCTGTAGACTAGTAGGTCGTGGAGGACACCGCGTTTCTTCGGACACAGAGTTTATTGTCATGTTGGTGCTGAACCTGGAACTCCAATGTGAGACTTTACCCACCTTCTAACTTATCACAACGTCACTGTGATCCAGGATCACACTTAGGAGTCACTCACCACAAGATTACATAACAGTGATTTCATCAAGGTGAGAAAATTGGATTACTTGGTCTATATTAACATTTTTGAGTTAAACTGAACCAGTGCCTGCTCCAATCTCTTTTCCAGCATCCAGACATTCTTGCTGGTTTGTTATATCCTTATCCCCGCTTGAGAACTTCTCTGTGAGTCAGATTCTCAAAGGCATTAGCCAAGATCCATTCCCTTTAAAGGCAAAGGGTCGAGTCAAGCCAAACTTTCTGAATACCCCTTAGTTCACAGACACGATAACCACCACTTCAGGGAAAATACTGGTCTTTATGCAAATTCAAAACCCTATTCTTTAAATGCACGTATTTGATAGGGGATGATACTTGAACATCCAATTATATTAGAAAGTCTTGCTTTTTTGAAATACTACTTCGAACTGAAATATCTACTAGAAAGAATGATAGTGCCAGTCTGCTGTGCAGGAGAAACTGTAATAATTTCATATTCTGAGCCAGTTTAAAGCTGTTTCAAAGCACAGATGGCTTTACTATATACCAACCACACAAGAGACATATGATTTATTTTGTAAACTGTACAATGGGGAGGATCATATCATACAGTGATAGAATAATTCAGGTTGGAAGGGACCTCTAGAGGTCTCTGGAGCAAGTCTCCCCTCTAACTTTGAAGTTAGAGAAGGTTGGTGATGGCCTTGTGCAGTTGAGTTTTGAAAATCTCTAAGGATGGAGACTCCACAACCTCTCTGGGCAACCTGTTTCAGTAATTAACCACAATAACCGCAGAAATTATTTTCAGGCCAAGATCAAGAAGAGAAGGCTCTGGGGAGACCCTATAGCAGCCTTGCAGTACCTTAAGGGGGCTACAGGAGAGATGGGGAGGGACTCTTGATGTGGGAGGGGAGCAATAGGATGAGGGGTAATGGTTATAAACTGAAAGAGGAGAAATTTAGATGAGATGTTAGGAAGAAATTCTTGACTGTGAGGGTGGTGAGGCACTGGAACAGGTTG
>KZ507044.1:6328-19638 GCA_002844005.1 Limosa lapponica baueri | reverse complement strand
AGAGGATTTAACCTGGTGCAGCGAGGCGAGGGTCCCGGGCAACGGAGAAGAGGAAAGTTTTCCTCCCGGGAAGGAAGGCGTGTGGCCGAAGGGGCTGGGGAAGCTCCGGCTGTGTGTCGGATGCTGAAGGAATTACAGCTGGGGGGTTTGCAGTTATGGGTTAAAAAAAAAAAAAAAAAGCCTGTTGTATGCTGCGGTAAGCTGAGAAGCTGAGAAGCAAAGGGATGTCCTCTTTTGGCTACAAGGAGTCTCACTGCTAGCCCAAAATGTCCTTTCTCCCTGCCTCCCCCAGCTCCTCCCCATATAATCCCCTCCCACCATCTGCTTGTCCACGGCCTTTGGAGATCCTGCCCTTCCCATGGCCCCACGTTCAAGTGACCTGTCCTCCCTGCAAGCTCCTGCCCAGCTGCTGTTGGCCGCGGCTGAGGGAGGATTTCTCATCAGCTAAGGGAGCTACCAGGCCACATGTTCAAAATGTGCCAGCTACCAGGCCACATGTTCAAAAAAGCCCTTTTGCAGGCACAGTCCCCAGAAGCAGCCTGACACAGTTAGCCCTTCTGCCCCTACAAGTCCTGCCTTGCTCTTCACAGGAGTTAAGACCTCGAACATCATGGGACACAGCATATGTCACCTCCCTACATTTGCAGAGAAGATGTTGGAGAGACCTGCCGTCAGCAACCAGCTTGAACAGGCTCTGAGAGGTGTCTCCTGCCCATAAACCTGAGATAGCAGAGCACAGTGTCCCACCTGCCACCTTGGGGAGCTGGGATTTGACATAACCCCTCCATCACAGACTCCAAATTTGACTCAGGTTGCCCTTTGCCTCCAAAGCTGAGCCCTGACTGATGCAGCTGACTCTGAGCATCTCAGCCCAGGATTAAAATCCCTCAAATCCTACTCTAAAACTTCAGGTATTTGAGTCCCCTAGTCAGGTAAGCTGTGGCAGGCAGACACAGGAGGGCCCGTCCAACACCAGTGACAGGTCTAGGCCATCAAAAGATTCATAATTTCCTTTTCCATCCTCCCCTGCCTCCAACACACCATTCCACGTCTTGGCCCAGACCTCG
Organism: Limosa lapponica baueri; assembly: GCA_002844005.1. Classification (NCBI taxonomy): domain Eukaryota; kingdom Metazoa; phylum Chordata; class Aves; order Charadriiformes; family Scolopacidae; genus Limosa; species Limosa lapponica. Next base: position 18,571 of record KZ507044.1, on the reverse strand, counting down.
ACACCCAACTAGGAGCAGTCCCTTGTGCCCTTTCCTGCCACCCAGGAGAGTGCCCAGGTGGGTTCAGACCCCTTCTTGTGGGTCCAAATCCCTTCTTTGCTAGACCTGAAGGAAAGGCTTGACCTTGAGCATCAAACATGACGGGCGAACCCATTAACCACCCCGAGCCAAACGAGGAGACAAAACTCTCAGATTCCTGTGTTGGGGCTGCTGTGCAGGATATCTAACACTTAAACATCTCCTGAGACACGGCAGCATGTCAGGAAGACTCTCATCTGCTGGCTCGAAGGGTGGCCCAGGGAGAATAACGCCGAGGTTCGATTCCCTGCAGTCGGAAACGCTTCCTCAGCCACACGGGGTGGCCGGGTGCCAGGGGGCTGGGTTACAAACATGGTCTCATGTGGACACCCTGTTGGAAAGGGGATGCTGCAGGCTTGAGCCATCTCCAGGCTCTGGGGGCAACTAATCCTCCAGCTTCTATCCCTCCCCGCCTGCATGCCCTGCCTCTTGAGGTGACAGCTAAAAGCAGGACACCGATCCTACGCCTTTTAACGTAGCTTTGTGAATGAATCCCTTTTTCCCCTTGCTTTCCTCACACAACCTCTTTCTCTGGGCTGTAAGGAGTATTTTCTGCCAAATATTTCCAGTTTGCTCCAGCTGTTTGCAGCTTTTTGTTGAAGCTCAAGTTCATGTGTCTAAAAATCTTTTCTGGAGCCACAGAAGTAGACCCAAGTCTCCTTGAATGGAATTTCCTTTCTGACTTCAGCTGTCCCAAAGTGGGAAAGCTAATTTAAACTCATCATCTCCGTTCCATTTTTTATCAATGGAGAGAAAGCGAGAGATTTCCAGAAAGCCATTCATCCCATCCCAAGATAAGTGTCTACAACACCTCCTACAGATTTCCTGTCTCCTTCCCTTGACTACTGAGATCTGATGGCTGATACCAGATGTCTCCCATCTCCTTGGCATTCCCTTTCCTATCAGATGCCTCTCACCTCCTTGCCATCATTTTGATATGCCATTTTGAGGACTCACTTGCACTGGATTCACATACTTCCCCATGGAAAAAACTTGGGGGACATGGAGACTGGGGCAGTGCCAGGGACCATGCTAACAGGTAGGAAAGGATTTTTTCCTGTGGGAAGTAAAGTTCAAACTAAAATTGAATGTATTCCCATCTGACAGCTGGAGTAGGAGCTCCCAGAGCTGGCTGGGATATTTTTTCTTCCATCCATCTCTTAACTTGGCCTTCTATTTCTTTGAGGAGCAAATAAACAGCCTTGGGAAGATGACACACACCATGAATAGCTCTTGTCTAGAATAGACCCTGTCCCACAGCTTCCATGTCCTTCCCCACCCGGAGGAGTAGTCTTGCCTTGCAATAAAAGTCCCCATAGGGGACAATCCCATGCATAATCCCCCATCTGACTTCTTCAAGGCATGTCTGAAGAAGCTGGAGACCAGGGGCAAGACTCACAGGTATCTGGGATTATTTCAGAGGGTATCAAAGATATCCACGGATTGCTGGCAGGCAGGACACAAGGCATGTAGAAGACCTTGTGCCCTTCCAGAACTACAGCCAAGGGTGCACTGGAACAACCACAGCATCTTGAACGGTGCCAGCTGCCCAGTTTGGACAACTGAATGGAGCTCCTGGATCTCAGCCCAGAGGGGCAATCTCTACAACAGGCCACCAAGCCAGGCAGACCAATTCCACCCTGACACAGATAAGAAAGCAGGCTTTCCTTCTCCCCATGTTATTTGCTTCTCCATCTACACTTTGCCCATGGGGAGCCACCTAGTTTATTTGCCTCACTCCTGGAGATCTTGCCCTTCCCTGGTCCCTGCTGCCCACTCTATGCACCGGCTGAAAGAAATCCTCGCTGTGAGCCTGACAGCAGAGTTTGCACGTCCCTGCAAGCCACAACTACAGGAACCCTCTGTCCTTGCAACCTCCAGGGCTGCTGGTCCTCCTGTCACCAGCTATGCCCTTTGACAAAGATGTCACTGTTCGGTGCTCAGAACAGAGAAGCAGCATATAAAGGAGGTTTGGGAGCGCGCTCGGTAGGTTTGTAGGCAGCAGAGAGTGGTACATGGGCAGAATACATCTCCCTGAACAGCTTTGTCTATTAAGGCAGCAAACGGAGAAGGTTGGGAAGCAGGAGGGAGCAGGATAGCTGTCGTGCAGTGGAGCCAAGACACTGTCCACAAAGCCTTCGCTCCAGGATTGTATCAGCCTCATGGGTAAGTGCAACCCCTTTCATTATTTTTTTTCCTTAGGACTAGTGATTAGTCCTGAAGAAGCCAAATCTAATTCATACTAGTTATTCACAACTGTTGCACCCCATCAACCTTACATTAATTATTCATAAATATATCCTGTTTTCCTCTGCCGTTCAGCCAGTCCTTCTGGCTACTATTTTAGTGATGCTCTATTCTAGCAAGGGGTAAAGTAACTTGTCCCTGGCTGCAATGCAGGGTTGAGAGACCTGGGCACAGAACCCAGGAGTCCCAGCTCCCAGATATCACTGTTATCTATTATTATAGCAATGTTAAAAGGCTTCTGCTGAGATCAGAGTTTGATTGTACCGAGTCCGGTTCATACACATAGTAAGAGACAGTTCTTGCCCTAAAGGATTTACAATCTAAACTGACAAGGACAGAAGCACAGCAAAGGAAAGGATGTGTTATTAACAGCAGGGGACTGAGGCATTGAGAGATGCAATAAATTGCCTGCGGTCACAGAGGGAGCTTGTGGAAGAACCAGAGTCTGACCCTCGATTTCCCTCCGACGCTGTCTTGTCTCAGCCATCAAGGGAACGTGCACACCGGGAATCTGGGTGAACTGGAAACTTTGCTGATGGTCCTGGGGAGGCCAAGACCCCTTGCTAAAAAACACAGCCCAGCAAAAATACATTCTTGCCCCATCCTTATTTGTACATGACTGTGAAGGAGGAGAAAAGCCCCCTCTGATACCACCACCCCTGGTGTCATCATCATCCCCTGTCAACTGGCTTTGGTTCACCCAGACGGGTCCCCTCCAAGCCCTGTTAGAGGGGTCAGGGCTGAGACCGATACTGAGACCAGGTACTTCTGTAGACTGGCAAGAAAGGAAAATGAAGCTGAAATGACTTCTCCTTAGGGGAAACCTGCCTGAAAGGGTAGGTTTCAGAGGACATCTGCCTGACAGAGTGACCCTTGGCAAATTTGCTGTGTTGAGCACAACACCGTGCTAAGACTCCCGCGAGAGTCGTTGATCATTTCTGAGTCTTGGCAGGACATCGCAAAGTACGGTAAGATTATCCCACCCGTCTGTGCACACAGGCCCTACAACACTCCATGTGTGTCAGAAAGCACACGAAGACAAATACATTTACTCTGTCTACTTAAGCAGAGGCTGGTACTACTTTTTGGAGATTTGCCCTCTGACATCAGTTCCTTTTCCATTAGCCTACCAAAGCTCCTTGACTCTCAGGAATGGATTTGATCCATAGCAGTGATGCAAAGGCGATTTATACTATTCAGTGGAACCCCCAGATCTGAAGAGCTTTATATTAGGTATGGAAGGATTTGATTTCAATTGATAAACATCAATTAATTTAGGTTTTTGCCTTGTCACATCCAGCCCCATGTCTCATTTAGCTACTCGCTGTCAATCTGATTGGTTTTGGCCTCAAAGTGACTCTGGTTGTCCAGAAACTGTAATGGGCCGATCTGCAGGAAAGAAAGAGGCAAGGAAGGAGCATGGTGGGGTTGAGGTTTGGACTCTTCAGAAGTGACAAAGACCAATGAAAATGGCAACCAAAAAAACCAAAATAGTGGTTTTAGCAGTTAAAGCCCTTTTTTAACAAAAATAAATGTCAAGTTACTGCATAGAAGGGGAAACAGAGAAATATGCAGGACTGTATCAGCACATCCCCCCATGGCTATGCCCCAGCACCCCTGGTCCATACCAGACAATTTGTGGTCATTACACTGTTTTTTATTCTCAAGCCATAATCATCAGGGGTCTAGCCCTCAGACAAGCATAGCTATAATATGGCAAATTGGGGTAACTTGCCCATGGTCTTACGCAGCAAAATGCGTATTTCTGAGATCACCCTGTGTCCATTTGGTCATAGCTTCGTCCTGTTGTGTAACTGCTTCCCTTTCCCCGCTGCCCCAGAATCCAGGTTGGATTAGAAAGGGTTATGATACCAATAAATAGCTTACTGCTGTGGGTGCTCTCAACATCTGCATGTAAGCCTTCGTACGCAGCCACGGCAACGGGGAATTCAAATGATCTGTCTCATTTCATCTTCCCCTTGCAGCACGCCGTCGCGGGAGCAAACATTCCCATGAATTATTCGTGTCAAATCACAGAGTCCCCGCGTGCTCCCGAGTGCAAACAAGCACTTTCCTTACATGATGTTTACGGAGCAGAAGCGTTAGGTGAGGAACGAGCAGTTTTAGGGCTTGTGTCATTTATTGGGCCAAGAAAAGGAATTGTTTTTTAATACCCAGCTTTGTTCCGGTCTCCAGGGCCTCATATGAAGTAATTAACTAAACATTTCAGGGTCCTTCTCTTGCCCTGAGGCCAAGAGGAAGAATCTGGCCACATCCATGCTACTGAACCCTCTGAGCCTTCATACCAGGGTGGGAACATCCAGCGCCTGCAGGGAACGGGATGAGCAGGGGGGCTCCAGACAGCAGGGCAGCTACGCCACAACCGTGCAGAGTGCTCTCATAAACCAGGAAGGACAGGATGTAATAATGGCTTATGTCGATTTATTGTAAACATTTAATATTGTCAGTCTTCTCCCACAGGAAAGCATCTCTGACTCCGCAAGCTGAAGCCAGGCTGAGGTAGCTGTTGCCTCTACAAAGCCTTGGTCTTGCACAGGATCCTGTCCCAGGGCACTGACAGACAGCTCATTCCTGGATGGCTCCCTGAAGAAAGGTAAAGTCTTCAGGACGAGACCCCACAATTCATTACTCTGGCTTTAGGAGGGTCCTCGGCTCTAATTTCCTTCATAACATAGACGGCTTATTTGCATATCATGCTCCTGATGCATCCCAGCATTGAAAAACATCACCCTGGCTCAAGCAGACTTTGTGTTGGAGTTAGAGCCCTTTGCAATCTGCCTCCTTCCCTTTCTCTTGGCTTCAGCCACCCTCGGTGAAAATTAATTTAGGATTAATTTAGCCTTCAAGTGAAATATGGTGTTCGTTTGGGAATCACCAGACTGAGGGCCACCATTCATGCACAGAGGAGGTCACAAGGAAGGGGCAATTTTTGCTCTTGGGGATATCAAGGACAAGTCCACCAGGAGGCAAAGCCACGCCTGAAACTCCTGCTCTTATACCGATCAAAGTCAGAGATCTTCTTGGTGACCACCAAAGCACCATCCACACCAGAGTTGTTTCAGTAACACACAAATCAAACCAAGTCACAGTAACATGACTTTTCTGCATGGACCGGGTTGCTTTCAATCAAGGCCTTTTAAGAGCACGTTCCCTCATAACAGGACTCTCCCATAACGGTGTCACCAACGCCTGGCAATGCCACTCCAGAGCCCATGATCTTAAATAACATATTTTCCTTCACAGCTGTGAAAACTGCAGTGCCTTCACCCATTCTACTGAATAATGAGAGTGTTTCTGCAAGCTTGCCATGGTAATTTAAAATCAATTTTACTTTCGTATCCCATTATAACTTTTGCTATAGGAAATTAACGCTTTAGTAAATCATATAATGTCTGCAAAAACAACAAAGCGCATTAAATGGTAGTGCTGCAATGTTTGGTTGATTTTCAATGAAAAAAAACAATGGATATATGTATTATAAATTAAATATGTACTTTGTATCACATCAGCCATGAGAAACACAGGGGAGGTAGGTGAATTTGGAATGGACCACAACATCTGCCCAGTGATGGAGAAGAACACGTCCAGCCACTTCCGAACAAAAGGTACCCTTTGAGGTACCTTCTTGAATGGTAGAAAATACAGTGATTGTAGGACTGGGACTTTTAACACCTGAGCTATGACTTTTAATAACTTTCACTCAATGTTTTGCAGGAATAGTGTGACTCCATCCATGCTAGAAATCCCAGCAGCATGTGGAAATATGGAAAAGCCTGACTGTCCACACTTAAATTGTTAGTGTGATCCTGGCACAGCTTTGTGCCAGGAGAATTAGCCTTCTCCAGACAACTCCCAGACATGGATGAAGAATTAGCCAAAGCTGAGGATCATTTACAATAAAACATCTGAGGTGTCACCCCATTATTTTGGTGGCTTGGACATTTGATTGTGCAAATGTGAGTAGACCATGCAGGTTGGTCTCAAGGCCAGAGAACAGTCATTGAATACTGCCCTGGTTTAAACATAGCCACAAAGTTTGGACTCCAGGTCCCACGGTTTACCAATTTTTCACTTGAAAGGCAACAGAGAGAGTTCCTTTTTTAAAAGGTATGAGGTTTATGATAAGGAAACTCCATGGATGGCTCTAGAAGGCCTTTCTCCATAAACCAAGGAAAGCACACAGGGGATGGAAACATATCTTTGGGTTGAAAATCAACTTCTCTTTCAGTCTTCTGGATGGTTATATGATAAGGTGAGCAAAGACTGCTGTGAGACATGATATTGTGCCTACCTAGATGGATTCAAAAACCCCATTAAAATCACTAGGGTGTTCTTTCTACTAAATAGAGGTCTAGTGAACCAAAGCACATAACTATTTTTTTCCCAGTTGACTGGTGGAAGCAAAGAAGAAACTAAAAGACAGGAGATGCTGGAGGCAGTTGGTGAGAGCAGATCCTCAAGGGGTAGCCCATGGTGGGTAAAGGCTGCAGTTCAGATCCCTGCTCAAAAATCAGGTTGATGTGGCAGGGATGGACACAGGCCTGGGGGAAGAATAGGAGGATCTGAGGTTGTCCCAAACAAGACTGTGCCCAGCCTGCACGTGTGGGTCAGGTAGTAGGGCTGTGGGAGGACAGATGCCACCTTTGGAGGTGCCAGGTACCAAAATGGCTAAAGCATTACCCTGCTGTGTGCATGATGGTCACCAGCCCCATGACCAGCACTGTGGAGGGGTTGTTAATGGGCGGTGGTGATAAATAAAGCTCACTTCAGCCTGTCACCCTTCAGGTTATGACCTGAACCCAGGTCTTCTGCTGGCTGTCAGCTGGCTTCACCAACTGATTGCAAGGTACGGTGGAGGAAGCTGTTCTTCCTCCTATATTTCCTTTCCTGCATTTGGGAAATGATGCTCAAACACTCTGGTGATGCTGGTGTGAAAGCCAAAGCTGTATCATCCATGGCAGATGAACTGGTCCAGCGCTCCCAGACTTATGGGGCTGCTTTTCTGCCTGTTTTCCCACCGATGAGCAGAAATTTGCAGAACGTGTTAGTTGCCTCCAGTCCTTTCCATGACAATCCCTTCAATAAAAAAAGAAATGCTAAAAAGAGGAAGAAGAAGAAAAAAATTCACCTGTCTCTGAGTTCCCTCATTTAAATTGCTACAGCCATTCAAAAGCGAGGTGTTTCATGCTGTCCAAACCTCCAGATTACCCAGCCCAGCTCTTTAAATGCACAGGAAAAATTAAAAAAAAAAAGGCATTAAGCTGGGCCTTCATCTCCTCTCCTGACGATGCCTGCTTTCAGCCCTTGCTGCCAGCAGTCCCCTCCTACCATCAGAGGAATCAAAGGTGAAACCGGCTCCGACATGACAAGTAACAAAAGCGCCGGCTCCTCGCTCCCGAGCCGCGAGTCATTAGGAAGTTCCTGCCTCTCTCCCAGTTGCGCGTTAATGAGGGAACGGAGGGAGAGCCGGGGATGGTTTTGCTCTGTGTTTGAGAGCCAGCTCGGGAGATGAAACCTGCCGTTCAGCGGCTTTCACAGGAAAACCGCTCCCCTCCCAGGCTCTAGAAAAACCTCATCAAAACGGGTGTGCGCAGCCTGATCCAGAGGATGGAGGAGGAGGAGGGCTAGGGATGGATGGCTCCTGCAGAGCCTGGTTGCAGGAAGCCCCTCCGGTCAGCCCCTCATTTTTTTTGGAGGCTTTTTGTGGGTGGGTTGAGAATTTTAAGTGCAAGGTGACTTTGGGATTAACGCCAAGGGTGCACGGCACGATTGGCGGATGGACAAGCCTAGGTGGATGTTTAGCGTGGACTTAACAACAACCTCCTTAATGGTATGGAAATCCTGGATCCACGTCAGACGGGAGATCTCACCACCTGAGGATGGTGAGATCCTGGCCCAGGTTGCCCAGAGAAGCTGTGGCTGCCCCATCCCTGGAGGGGTTCAAGGCCAGGTTGGACGGGGCTTGGATCAACCTGGTGTGGTGGGAGGTGTCCCTGCCCAGGGCAGGGGATGGAACTGGATGATCTTCACGGTCCCTTCCAACCCAAACCATTTTATGATTCTATGATCTGGTTTTCTTTCCTTAGCTTGGCAGTGTTTGTAAAAATTGTGACAGATGGGACAGAAAGGCTGTGTGGTGGCTGTGCAACTGCAGCCTTTACCCACCATGGGCTACCCCTTGAGGATCTGCTCTCACCAACTGCCTCCATCACCTGCAAAACTGCCCCTTGGTCCTCCTCTTCCCCATACATGCCGGGGCATGAGAGACACACTCCATCTCCATATAGACATGCTTAGCTACTTCAGAAGATGGGATAAGGAGCCAGAAGACCATCTTGGACCAAAAATAAACCCCTTCCCATGAAAGCTTTCCCAATACCAGTGTTTTCCCACCTAAACCAGTTGCTTTTTACAAATGAACATCTTCCTGCAGGGGACAGTAAGCAGCTTCACTGTAAAATGCCTTGTTTGCCTTAATGAGTATTTTGCCGAGGCACAGACATGCGGGGACCCACGCCCCTGCCACATCAGCTGGCGAAAGCACAACTATACGCTAAGAGGTCTGGGCTCTGCAGGGCCTCTCAGGAGTGGGCAGGGTGTCTTGTAGGCCTCCTGGCGTACAGTAAATCCTGGGGGATTACGCATGCGACGCCACACCACTACGAAGCTGGACGGGCAGGCACGTGGAGAAGGGAGTACAGTGAAAAATAAATCCTCCCTTGGCCCATCCTCTATCATCCCAAATCAGCGAGAGGCTGCCCGCGCTGGGGGTGCAATGTCCAAGACAATCACGGCTGACAGTGCCTTCGAGGGACACTGTCAAAGAGTTTTAGGTTCACCATTCGGTGAGGGAAAGATTTTGTGACCGACTTCATGGGAAGGAGCCCCTTTGCAGACATGCTGGGAGAGCAACCTGCAGCTGGCGCGGCTTAACCCCTGGTTCCCACAGCCCGACACTGCTGCAGGATGGTGCCACCATCCTTGAAGGTGAAGGTTGGGTCAAAAAGGCAGTAGGAGAGGTTGGGTGAGGACTCAGGCAAGGATGAGGAGGTCCATGTGGAAAGCTCTTATTAGGTGGGTGGTGGCAATGCTGTGGTGAAGCCAGCCCTGGTGGGATGGGGAGATGCCCTTGGCATCTCCTTCTGGTCCATGGTTTTAGTAGTCTGGGGACCGCAGGTCACCAGCTTGACGCGAGGCGTTGGCAGAGCCTTGGGGTTCATGGTGAGCAGATGTACAGTGCGTGCTCAGGGCATCAGGTTATTTGTGTCTCCAACATCAGACACGTGATTTCAACCGAGCTTCCTCTGCGACCAAGGGAGAGCAAGGGGCAACTGCAGAGGGTGACTCATCTCCTGAAACCGGCCTCCTGCACTGAGTCATCCTCCAGAGGAACCTCTCTCTTGGACAGAGAGCGGGGGGATGAGGTGGTACACCAAAACCATGGGCAGAGGAGCAATACTGTTGCCAATGCTTTTGATGGCTGCAGGGGATGGAGCTCCTTCCAGGTGGCACTTAGGGACCCACTACCCACAGGTCCATCCACACTGGTAATGCGCAATGCCCTTTATATTCAACAGGAAGAAAAAGTTGTAGTTTTTTACCATAAGTGACATCTGATGTGCTTCAGAGGCCTGCTTTAGGCTGAGATGAATTATGAGTTTAATTACATATTACATACCTCATTTGGAAATATCTCCATTGCCAAAGCACTAAGTCAGGTGAGGTGAATCCTGTCCTTCTGGCCCAACCGTTCTCCTATTTAGAAATAGTCTACATATTCATCCAAATCTGTTTTCTGACACTAAGCTGTTGCCCCACTTTCATCTTTCCCAGGATTTTGCCCACAAGTCGCTTTATGTAATGACTCTGGAATGAATTTTTAAATATTTTTTATTTTTTTATATATTTTTTTTTCCAATTTATGAGCACCACACAGGACAATGAGTCCCAAGGAAAAATGTATAATGAATAAATAAACCACATACACATATACATACCTTTAAACATAGATATAGGTTCATCTATATGTACAAACCTACATGTATGCGTATCTATGGCTTATCTATTCTTTATAGGCTTATATACACGTGTGTGCATATATATACATCGAGGTATATCATATATATAAATAAATGCATCAAAAACTGATTCATAACCTATATATTTATATGAATAAACAATATGTGTGTATATATATAATATATATGACCATATACACAGTTTATTTATTCATTTATACATCTGTACAAACAACCTCCTACTGGTGGAGTAGGTCAAACCAGGAGTTGCCGTCTGATGGGAAATCAGCACTGAGGTCAAGCTGGGATAAATAAATGAGTATTTTGAAGATTTTGGGCACAAGGCGTTTGGAATGATTTGGGAAAGCTCTTTTTAGAAACCTAGGAGATGTCACTTCTTGGCAAAATTATTCTTCCTGGTCGTATTTTGCTTTTTAAACTTCATATTCAGTCTATGCCATCTGTAGTGCTGCGTGGGATGACCCATTACCGTGTAACGTATTATCATGGCAAAATGCTATTTCAAAAAAAAAAAAGTAAAATGTGCAGCTGTAACTTCATGCAGATTGAATAATTGTCTTTGGAAAGGCAACGGGTTTCTCACTGGTGATCCAAGGAAGCAGCTGGGTCCTGGTACCCCTTGTTGCAGCCAAAGATAAGGAGAAAAGTCTCCATATTGGGTTCTGCTCCACATGGAGGCATCAAGAGACCATGGCCAAGCTCTCGCTGTCCTTCCCCCATCCCCACGCTCTCCGAGGCGTTACATGAGCTGAACTTTGCTCACCATCTGGCACCTCTTTCAGCCCTTCCATTACTCCCCTGCCTTTCTCTGGTTTCCCTCCCGGTCTGGATGGAGTCTCCCTGGAGCCAGTGCAGCCACGCTGGCAGCAGAGATCATATCGCTGCTCCTGGCTGCTCGGGAGGGATGGAGGAGCCTCTCCTGCTGCGGCCGTGCGATGGGGACCCATCCTCAACCACCCCATCCCTGCATCCCTGAGCTCCATCCCCAGTCTTTGTTCTGGGAGGTGCGACCTTACATTTGATCTATAAAATGGGCGTGGAAATTACTTGTTTGATTATATACACACACACACACGCGTCCCAGCCCCACGTATATATAAAGGAATCTCTTTCATATTAAGTCATTAACCAAATCTAAGCTCAGACACAGAGCTGGCAAACTCAGTGGCTGCAGAGACATTCCCCTCCTGTTGCCCCTGCCTTGGCATTTAGTTCAGCTTTTGATAATCTCAAAGGTAGAGACTATCTACCCTTGAAAGGGTATCTCAAGAGGGTTGAAATTATCTACCCTTGAGGCCAGAGGGGCTAATTTATTAATGCCTTGATGTCTGGTAAGGGGGGGAAAGCAGACACAGACCAGAGCTCTGGACTGAAAGCAAGGCAGGGCAAAGAGGAACAGCTCTCCACCGTGGCGAAGGCTGGACGTGCCACCCAGGAGAGCTGGGGGATGATGCTATGAGACAAGGTGAACATCTCGCTGTGGAGGAAAGAGAAACAGCCAGGATACAGCACTTTGCGTCTCCTGGAAAATCACTAAAGCAAGCAATAGTAATTGGAGAGCTACTTGTAAGCTGGGCATCTTCTCCCCTGCTAAAAGCTTTGCCTGTAGCACTGAAGGAGTGGCTTGTGATAAATATATATATATATTAAAAATATCTGCTCTGACAAGCGTGAAGCTGGAGAGCAGAGAGGGAGGGGAGGAGGTAAGGCGGGTAGGAATCATAAATCAAAATGTTTTGCTGCTTCTAATTAAATCCACCAACCTGCTTGAAACAAAACCCACTCCAGGTCAATGGGAAGAGATGGGTGACGAGAAGCTGCCACTGCCTGATGGCCACGGTGGCCAACCGGTCTCTCC